>UZAN01039371.1:297443-322012 GCA_900618425.1 Echinostoma caproni | reverse complement strand
GAGGAGTTCTGCAAAAAATCTATCCATTAGAGTTTAGGGAAGTAATTTGGCCGACCTCGTTGTCGGTCGGCAGACAAATGGATAGATTTTTTGCAGAACTCCTCTGCTCTAGATCGGACAAAGAAAGTCAAATCTTGTTGACAAAATAAACCAGATGATTCAATTTGATTTGCGAAATCCATTTGGTAAGACTTTTGCCATCTTGCAGCCCCAAGAACTGGGGAAATGGCGTTTCCTACTCGAAAAGCAGAAGGAAAACGATTGTTGCACCAACCAAGCGGCGAAGGTTTGTCCAGTGCAAGCAGTATAAAAGTACAATAGTCGAACGGTTCTGAAGAGGTTCACTTTGAGTGCGCACCATACGATTTGTATATGCTACTGCACACAGAACAGTTTTGCTCGCTGACTTTACCACATTATTGGTGCGATGAGTTGCGAGAGACAGAAGCTATCCAGGTAGTGGCAAGATGAATTATCAGATGTTGCTCTGTTGCATACTATCAACTTGCCCTACATTCACACGCACGCACCACAACCGGAACGGTTTGGAAGCTTTGTACAAGGTTTCATTTCCGTCACTAGTCGTAAGTACCACCTGGATCGCTTAATCCCACGGGTTGGGATCCAGCATTTGGTCTTGTATTCAAAGTGCGCTACGCCCAGCCCGTCCGAATGCTTCTTGGTGCATGGGACCGAGTGAATAATTCAGCCTTATCCCAATGAGCCTCAGAAAACGCCGGTAGCTTGGTCAGGAACATATAGAGCCGAGTTGATTTAATACCCAACGGTTAGGATGTATCTAAAATTCACTGAAGATGAGTTCAGTTGCTTTATACGTTCATTGTAAAAATGCGTTTGGTCATTGGATTTATAAACCATACCGTGGTATGTACTTCGCCAGTGTGTGGTCTAGGAACTTATCCAGATTGCTCAGGTATGTATCTGCAGAGCTAAAAGAGAGGAGACCGATAATCACGAAGCCATTTAGGTCAATATGGAGCTTGCAGCATCCAAACAAATATAACTCAAACTATTTATACCATTTGCACGGAGTTCGCTGTTCTAGAGCTGATTAACGTCGGTAAAACAACGAGGTTGACGAGCCCTTGGATTTGATCGTTTCGTGTTACCAACAGTCATTATCGATGATACTGCAGTGGATAAACACTAAGTCAATACTGTGAATGATACAAGTTAATTACATTTTAGGGGTAAATGCCAATCTACAATTCCGCATTTTTCTTAATCTTTGCTTTTTATCGCACAAAATCAATCGTTTCGATCTCTGTCCAATCAGCGACAAATCGCTACAAAGGATTGAGAGAAAAAATCGTCCAGGATACAGAACTAAACATCGTGCGGACTGGCGTGTGGCACTCGGACAGCGGTTCTTTGATAAAGTTTTCGTTCCATCCATTATGTACTTGATGTGCAATAAGGGAATCATTGGAATAAATGCAAAAATGTGAAGGTGATTTTACCGTAGGAAAGTTATCTTCATGATGACACGAAAAATAAAATTGTGCAAAACTGGTAGATTTCATATTTCATGAAGTAATCACAAGGTGCTGTTTCCTAACACAAGTAGATGGGTTGTTACTGCTTTCAACTTCATATAGCGTAAAGAAACATCTGTTTTTTCAGTAAAGCATGACTACGATCAATCGTCGTTTTTGCGTGTTGTAAGCCAGGTTTCCTCAGACGCTTATGTCATTTAATGCCAGCTAATATTTACTCTGCTCTCCACATGCTTCCTCTGCTATTTGTTTGTGCAAAGGTTAGAGTAATCCCCAAGCATTGCTACTAATGCTTTCAATCGCTTGAACTATCTCCCTAGTTGGTATTAGTTATGACAAGTGTGGTAAAATTCTTCTCCCTACTTCTTGCTAATCTGAATGTATTCTTTCCAAACCAACGAAACACTACCATTTGGCAAACAGAAGACCAACTTCCATATAAACACGCTTGTTCTCGTAACAGCGTATACAGATGTGTACAGTTGCATGCATGGTTGCATACATATTACGTTTGGATTTTGGCTGGTCAGCAAGTGAGAATGGAATTGCGCAAAGAAACTCATCAAATCGTTGGCTGGAGGCAGCAGGCGGGTGCTTATGGTTCATCTGTGTGCCAGTCTGTTAACTAAATCGTTTTGCTCTCATCATTGTATCACGATAAGATTCCGTATGTATAGCTCAACTCTATAGACCAGGTATCTGGATCGTTTTGACCAGGCTTTATGTGCACATGGTGATGTGTTTAGCAGTCTAATAGTTATTGCTTCCGCTATTTCTAACTGATCTTGTCATATGAGTTTCGGTCTAATCCTTGGTACTGGTTAATTTTCTCTGAAATTGCCTTTATCAACCGGACGCCTCTGTTGATGCGAATTAGGGCGGTTTTCGTGCAGCCAGTTATAAGCCAGATCTGTTTGTGTTCTCCATTCTCTACTACAATTACTTTTTTGTCCAATCTACGTGAATTGCCACACAGATGCAGGTAAATGACTAACTAACCATGGGCGATATGGTGAGGGGATTTATCTTTTTAGGTTCCTTTATAGTATTGGTCTACTGGTGAAAGTTGCTCATAGAGTAGAAGCTGGGTAAATACAGGAAATATTCTGTTCTATTCGTCGTTTGAGTGCAAGGCTGTTTACATCGCCTATGAAGGGAAATCAAAAGAACAACTCTTTTCTTTTCGCTGTCACTGATTCTGGCAGAGGGGAGTTTCCATGGTGTTCTTCTCCAAGGACCGCTCATGCTACCTGTTGTTGTGGAATGCATCGCTGGAACCGGTTCCGAGGGCGTTGGATGGCAGGACTCTCACAAAATTCCTATTTTACTAGACGAAGACGAAGCTGAAAAAGTTTATGAATTGACCTACCCTGGAAATCCTTTTTATTAAAGACCACTGCATATTTACTTTAGGTCCAAAATATACAGTAACTGTTGTCATCGCCGAGTCTCCAGTCTTGGGTCTGAAACAATAAGAAGGCGATATTATTACCCAGAAACCATGGTTTCTCCTATCAACGTTTCTGTTTTACCAATGCTGATTACTCTTCCAGTTGTAAGCATTTCTCAACCATCTTCATTTGTGCTTTGATCGGTTTTCACCAGTTGACGCTTTGTACATTTATACAGACAGATTCTCCCCGTCTCTCTGAAAAGGTTTTTATGACTGACAGGTACACTGCTGTTAAAACACAATTACCAGTTTTAATCATTATAAAGATTCAGCGCTGGGATGGATGATATTGAGAGTGAAACTCTTCTGGGAAGCAAAACGGTCTTGGTATGTAGTTTCCTTAAAGCAGCTCTGTCTCATTCGCGAATACTCCTTCTCCGATATTGGGAAGCTTAAGTGTCAATTTGATAGTTTCCATGACAGATTCAACGCAAACTTGATGTATACAGGCTAAAACGCAGCCACAATGTCTCCCCGTTCCAAGTTTTGAAGGTATTGAAGCACATCTAATCTAAAAATCCACATAACCCTGATTCATCGCACCGCATCTTGTCTATCTGTTGGGTGTGGAGTGATTGGTTTCTACCTATTTTTGAGTTGTTTAGTTCATGTATATCTCCTGTTAATGTGTGTAATTTCCAAAGACCTAACCAAATACACTGAGCCCCGAGGAAGCGACTGCCAAGTACCGACCGATTTATTAAAGGTTTCAAACGAATGCTGTTTACCCAAATCATTTTGTTGTTTTTTGCTCATGAGCCTCTTTAACGTGCTTACATACCTTCTTTTCCCCTCTTGCTTACGTTGCTCATTCCCTATTTTATCCGTTTATTCGTTTTCAATCGGTTTGATACTTTTGGACCCTTTAGACTGTGGAATTCGCATTCAGCGTTCTCCGGAATCCTACATGAGAAAGGGTTTGCTGAGTGTCATTATCAATTACACCTCAAGAGGGACGTGATTCACTTTTTGTTACATTAGATCGTCTGCATCATGAGGGGTTAATTCCGTTTGTTTTTAGGTTGCTATTTTATTTCCATATTTGTATTTTCTCCTAACAGAAATAACCTTCCCAGTTTTACTAACTTTATCGCATGTGTGTACTCTGAGGCTGTGGTTACTCTGTGTCCTTGGACTGGTTTCCACAGTTTTCCAAAAATTCAAGACTGCATAAGTCGATTATCACTTGGTTCGAGCTCCGGGTTCTGATACTTAATGATGATAAACGTGCTGATGTTGATTTCTGCCCTAAAAGAGATCCCATTATGAAATTCATTTTCGCAACCAGTCAGAAATTGTTGTTAATAATGGTATCATTTCCAATACTGGCTCTGCCGAATATAATGCATTCAATTTTCGATATATATTTGTTCAGTCCTATTATGTTACCAACATTTAGATTAGGATTCCAATATCGTTTAGAGTATCAAGCTTGGATTAGCCCACTCGTTTGTTCAGCGGCACCAGGCACTCAAAACGGTCTCGTTCGTGGGGTTTACTCCTTGGAAGACAGTTAATTCCCCGTCGCGATTCCATCACAATTAAATGCATTCAACTAGTGAGGAATCACCGATCTCCCAGAGAGTAAAACCCACAAACAAGATTATCAAGAATAACTGGTGCTTCTGAACAATTGAATTGGCTACTGCAAGCTTGGAACTCTAAATTGATTCAGCCCGTCGCACAAGTTGATGACTATCGACTGTGTAGCTCAGGTTTAAGGCTCTGAAGTCCCGAACTGAAGGTTCGCGGTTCGAGTCCTGACAGGGACACAAAACGTGCGCACGGCTAACGACTCGCAAACAGGATAAAGTAGCTGTCCAGTTCTCTTTGTTGGTCAACACAAATATTTCCACCACAGTTCGTAGATCGTCTTTCAAAGCTTTCACACTTAAGAAGGCCTGAGAGTTGGCATTATTCCAAACTAATTGTACTGCTCATTGTTTATTCTTCCCTGTCTGAAAGAACCATGCTTTGTTCTCTTTTCCAGATCGCTTCAACTTCTCTTCCTTTGCATTAATTTTTGTAGGACAGCCGTGATCGATTTTACTGCGTGCAAGCATTTAGAATCATGTGATCGATTAACTAGCCATATACTGTCGAAGTAAACATCCTGCCTGCATGTTTATCTCAATAAACGTGCCTCATCCTTGCATCTTGGTGAATTGAAATTAGAAAGTCACCTATCACTTCGGTATCTCTTGATTGCATCCAACAGTTGTTCACTTTTCACACGTATTCTGTACATGTTTTCCTCACTGAAAGTTGTCGAAATTTCCATAACGTCATTGAGTTTGGTACATAAGGCTGATATGACCTTGACGGGACCTGAATAACAAAGCAGAAATGATCGTTTCGTGTTGGCCGTTGGATTGTAACAAGTTTTTAAGCGTTTTCCCATCCTGTGGCTTAAATGTCTAACGAGAGGGCTAAAGAGAGTTTCGATGGGACATGGATTCCATTCTGACGGAACAATATAGGCCACTTTGTATTCTCAAGCAATGTGTCAGAATGATACCGGAGGATAAATGTGTCAAACAATTTACACTTCCACTACTTTATTCATGACGTAAAGGTATTCTGATAACTTCTGACATCATCGAAATTTCCTTGCGTCCTCAGTCTTGCAGCCTAATAGCATCAGGATTTCATTTCTTAAAATGGTCTCCTTATATTGTATTACTCGGAAGATTATATGGGCATTGCTTATTGTATTTTTGGCATTTAATTTGCACTAAGATTTCCAAGACATCGAAGATGTGTTTAGGGCCATGTCTGCATAAGGACAGTATGTATACAAAATAGTAAAACTCAAACTAGTAAACTCTGATTTCACGTTTATGTCGTTTATGTCATTTTATTTTCTGTGAAAGTGTTTACCTCCTTTCGGACGAGTGATCAAATTAAAAATAATTGTCATCAGTGGCGTCTGCATGAAATCGTACGATTGTGTATTTAATGAACAGAAGTAAAAAGAAAAAAGAAAAGAAGAAATGAAAATCTCCAAAGTTCTGTTCATTGATCAAGCGAACAGTTTGTAGAAGATTACTTGCGGCACGGAATCTCTTTCAAGGTAACCTCTTGTTGAATCGAACGCTACAAGTTTAGTTGAGATATTTTATTAGAACCAGCAAATTACGCGTAGATGAAAGTGAAGCGACCTGCGCCCATATTTATTCAAACGACCTGAAGCCGTTCAGACTCAAACGTCAATGAGGATCCTTTGTAGTTTTCTTTTGAGAATACATGAGCATTCGTTCACAATAAATGGTAGACAAAGGTAAACTTTCACTGTGCATCTATTTCCAGACGGACTAAATGTCAAAAGGCGGAGCATGGCACCGGTGACAATGTCTTTCGTTCCTTTATTGTGTGTGTACTGCACTTAAAAAACAACCGCCGGAAACGTAGAGTGTGCGAAGAAATACAAACTTGACCAAGTTTTTTCTATCACGATTGAGGTTAGGAATATGTGATGGGTTGAATAGATTTGTCTACCAAAAATCCAGGTTCCCTTCGCTACGAGGCCAGGGTGTACAAACTGAGTGCTGAAGTAAGATATATTTTATGCGTATACCAGATGTACTTACAATAGGCCTATCATTTTCGTAAACAACAGAGATTATTAAGTGTTCTTGTACCATTTCGTAGGGATATAAATAAATAGAAACGCACGTCGCTCTTGGGATTTTATCAGTTATGTATGTATATGTGATTCCTTACGTTTGTAGCACCATGATTTTCTATTGCCACTGGGTAGCAGGACGCTCTGTCCAATCTATCCGGCGTCATTCATGATGTTCCTTTTTGTTTTGAAACTGCTATTGCTTACTTGGCTACTATGCTGGTTTGTAGAAAACGTCCGTCGGATTTTTCTATCTCTTCTCTTTCATTCGATACCGCCTTTCATTGAAATCGACCTAGGTTTGGCGACTAGAATATAGTCTTACATAGAGCCTTTCAAATGAAGCTATCAAGTCAGTTGCTGCATAGATAGATGCATATTTCTGTTTCGTAGACTGTATTTTACTTTGGTCGCTTCTTCAGTATGACTGTTCCAGAACAAATTGCTATGGGATTTTTCCTGCTATCCCATTAGTCTTCTAATTCCTCTTTCACTTTATATTGCCATACTTATCTATATTTATTGTATACATATTAAGACATATCATCCAATCGGGGCGATGAACTAGTCAGCTACCTAATCAATTTAGGTTCCGGAGTCTATTCAAATTTCAAACAAATTGATAGCAATCATTATTAAACTGTGAAGGCGGATTCTTCAAAACAGATGTCGACAGCACGGAGAAAGGAGAGGGATATATCATCCCAGGTACATTGGTGGCCTCCCGGCAACTTTTCAATTTAACTTTGGACGGCATGCTTTTTAAGTGAACTACCAGTCTCATCAGAATAGTCGAGGACTTTCCAATCATTTACGTCTACTGAGATCAAAATTTCTGAAAATAAATCTGGTCTCCTTTTTGACTGTCTTATTGATGACACTGTCCAACCCAGTAATGACGGAGACGGACACAGTCGGAGGCTTCTGCAATGCGGAATCGTCAGAGAGGAAACTAAGTAAATATACAGAAATGCAATCCTTGTTAACCAAAAGACGAGGAGTAGACAATTACCGAGAAATTTAATCTATCAATCTGTCCCAAATCACTTTCAACAGGGATTAGTTAATCCGTGGTAGTTTTCAGAGAGAGCTCAAATTATTCTGAAGGAACACGGATTTCAGTTTGAAGAAAGTAAACGCTGGGGATCACTTTTGGGTTTGTTTATTCTAGGAGCATCCAGTAGCCGGAACCGATCAAATGAATGATTTGTACACCTTTTCACATCAGGCCTTAGCGAAAACCTGCATTCCTTGAACCTCGATGCACGAACTTCAATCATACCGCTGTAGGCGAATCAGATGATAAATTATCGGAGTATACAGAGGTCAAAGATGGTTGAAACATTTTATTTTCTACAAATGTTGATGTTAAAAATCTTGGTTCAGAAATGAGAAGGTGTGGCGGTCGCGTGCAGCACCATATGTTGATTGGAGAAGCTTTAAACGGTGTGCCTGTGTCGTCAAACCATTTGACACACCCGATATAGACTCAGTGCTTTCTTATACCATAGAAAATTCAAGTCAATAAATCGTTGTATACACCTCAAGAGGTGGATATTCCGCAAACACATATTCACGGTGTGTAAAAAATTAAAAATGCAACACGTAATACAGCAATTGAAAAAATTGAAACGCATAGCAACATCAAAAGCCAATGGCATACCAGGGTGTTTATGATTGGTTTAGTTTAGCATTTTGCCAGGATAGTAAACATCATTCAGAAAAATACACGCTCATTACTATCATCAGTTTGCTAAAGATTTAGCATTAGAGCTAATTACCCCGGTCGAGGCTTAAATATTACGTGGTTTGTTTCATGCTTGATGGGAAAAGGTGTACTAAGGGGTTGTCTTTTACGAAGAGTGTTTATTATCCTCCGCATGTTCATGTATTCACATCTTAAGGATGGAACTCTACTATTTTTGGTATCATCGTTTGATTTATTTCAAGACTTGTAAAGGCAAACGAATGTTCCGTTTGTGTTACATTTGAGAATTTTACCCACAGGAGTATAGCATGTTATACCGACTGCGACACCTCATTTCTTAACCAAGCTTTGCAACATCAAAATTTGTAGAAAATGAAATATTTCAACATTTATTAGAATTTTTCGATACTTCTTGATCTGAACCTCCTCTAACAGTATAACTAACTTTTGTGCGTCGAGGCTAAAGAACTACGGGTTGTGACTAAAACATTGATGGTTTTGGCTGAAGGATTAAGGTCGAGGCTAAAGGACTGCAGATTTCGGTCGAAGCTTGGAGGGAGGAGATGTAGCTGCCGTTCCTTAAAATGTCTTTTGGGATGAATGGCACACTACGATCATTGCTCGACGTACAATACATCTAGTGTACACTACAGAGTTTTCCTTCGGTACTAAATAGCCTTTGCATATCACTCAACAAGTTGTATTTAATTATGTTTGACGCGCAAGGCAAAACACAACGGTTAAATTAATTGCATTTTTTCTTGATTAGTTACCAGGAAAACCCAAATTGTCTACCTCAATGTGTCCCTCGGATATATTATTGTAAAATTGGAGTAAACAATGCGTTTAGGTGGATGTATGATGCAATTGTTTGAAAACAAGCTGTTTACATTATATCGGAGTGTAATCCATTTTCAAGGCCATCCGAATTGCGGATAGGGATTGAGATCTATTAAGAAGTATCGTTTTATTGTCTCAGTTAAACAGGGGAATGAGAAATGAAAGCAGATAAACGGTTAGCATGTATCAGCCACATAGACCATATTCTGTAGACAATAATACGGGCACCATGGCAACCGAATGCAAATATAATTATTTGGTATATAATGGGACGGTACTAAGAAGGCCGACGAGAATAACAACAACTCTGTGGAGGTCATCAAAAGGCCCATTTCACAAACTATGAAGTTGGGATTCATAGTGTGGTTTTCCATTACTTGCATTTGCTGTGAGTTACTCTTTTTGACATAATTTCTGGTGGTTTAATCAGTGATTATCCCGTGCATATCTCAGTCACCTTCTGTGATCGGACAACATTGTGACAAGTAAGCCCATGAATCTGATATTCCCCTATTGTGTTTGAAATATCTGTTAATTTTATTTTTTGTCAACACCTGTGCTACTCTACTTGAAATATAAAAAGAGTTAATTACATTTTATCTGTAGCTGCTTGGATTCATGGTTTCATTGATTCACATGATGGTGTTCAAAGTGAATGGGGAAGAGGACATTCTCCTGAAGTCCGCATTTCACATTTGTATCAATGACCTATTGTTTTTACTTGGTTGCATAAGGAATGGGACGAAACTGGAGACTGGATGCTCCCGTTACTAACATCTGTGGTACACTCTAATGAATATATCACTTAGGCGATATAACGCAATCCAAAAACCTCAATGTAGTGATTGCTAGAATTAAACGTAATTTTTTGAACATTTACTAGCAATCGTCATGTAGAACATTGATGTGAAATTCTCCCAAACTGATCACCTATCCACAGAAGATTCCGGTTGTGAAATTTAACTTAGAAAAAACGAAATAGCGAACTAGCTCGTTTTTTGATAACTTCCTCTTCTGACTAATACAGCTGTGTGAATAGACAGCGAGTATATCACATTTGCATAACGTTTGCTTGGCGGAGATAGTTTGTCATGCGTGATTTGCAAACAAACTAGGTGTTGGATACCTGGGGAGTAGGATGAGATATATGGGGATTTGGACAGGTTCAAATTTAATCACCAGCTGGTTCGTATCACACAATGGAAATCGTTACGGAGTTATGGAAAGGACTACTCCAGTCCTAGAACCGAATTCACATTGAGGCCGATTCATCTGAAGCCTTTTGACAAATCTCTTTTGGGAAAAAACGCGATATATTGAACAGAAGAATGGTCATTGTGGCGGTTGTTGCTAAACGTTAGTACCGAATAACTTTTTGTGCTTTCGCTAGATTACCCGAAATGTATGTTCACTCACTGAATGTCCCGCATCACAATGGCAACAAAAAATGGCTTTTCTGTCACTGACTGTCCCATATTAATGATCCTCCGGAATATAGATACAACTTATTGCCGAGTTTTGGTAGGCATGAAATACGAAAACATTCAACTGACTGAGAAAGGGAGGGATAAGCACAATAATTCATGGACGCGAAAATGTCAGACGGATAAGAGAAAATGGGCTAACTATGCATCACTCAGCGGATCTATATTTGCATTTCACAAGCAATAAATGAATAATAATAAATACCTTTTTACTTCTTTTTTAACTACTAACTATACAAATGTACAGTCACCATTCAGGAACCGGGTCCTCGGCCATACAAATGTTGCCTGGGAAAATATTGAGATAGGAAAGACGGGTGGCGGTGGAGTATTTTGAACCCGGGATCCCTAGGTTTACAAATTGGTGACATAACCAATTGGCCACCACCTGAGACACCTGGAACAACTGAGACTGTGTTTGTACTCTTATTCTGCTGCAAATAATGCGAGGATTGGAAAGGAATTCTGGATTACGAGCTGCCTTTTAAAAGATCCTTTTGAAGAAAGTTATGGGGAGATGGTATATTACAGCTTTGGGAACGACACTATTTCGTACTTCCTGGGGGTATCCTTTCATTCCTATAATACGTACGGTTTACGCATACAATTACTCCCAATCTATAACTAAGAATTGAAGGAGTAAATACAATTATAGTTAAAATTTACTTGCTTTACCATCCTCGGTGAATCTCAAGTAGTACAGAATATTCCAGAGCAACCAAATTGTACACTATAAATGGCCAAAACTTATCAAATTAGTACGGATGCTTCCATAAGATCTGATTTACTAGAAGTATTGTCAGAATTCCTCGTTATTGTCTAATTATTAGTATGCTTAACTTTTATCTCCAAACGTTTCTCATCATCGCCATCATCCCTTATGGCACCAGTGAAGCAAGCGCACCCGACTAAAATTTTTTAATTGGTTCAAAAGAAGAAAACTGGAAAGTACCATTAGTGAATCCGCAATTGCGGTAAATTTGACATCACAGTGATTGCAACTAACTTTCTATTCCCGATCGGAATAGATATGGGTATGCTAATGTGGAATAGGAAAGAATGTGTTTATGAAACGGAGCTGTTTGTGACGAACTCTGCGTACCGCTCAAGCGAGTTCCGAAAGCTGGTTTGAAGCAGAATGCTTTAGGTAAAATACTTGTTGTACAAGTTGATACTCCATGTTATTCATTACATAAGATAAGCTTATTGGGAACATTTTGCAATTAACAACAATTTGAGACATTTATAAATAACATGATATGAGAATTGAGAATCTTGGATTTAGGTAACTACTCTCGAGTATCCCTCTTTTGGTTATTAAAAATAACAGTTTTGTATGATCAAAGATAAATATGCATGGGCAGATTAAGAGTGACGACTTTGGTTCCTGATTTACCGAAAGGTATCTATCAACTAATCAACCATGCACTGATAAAGTACTCCAGTTTCTTCAAGCTTTGCTTTGGTTGAGGCCAATCAATGGTGCACATCCGTTCGGGATTTGAACTCCAGACTGCTCAGACTAAGCTAATCACAACAAATCTGACCAGACCCAGGAGTTCACACGTTTTTTAACTATTGTCTTTCGTGGCAGCCAGTCAGCTCACTCGGTTTGACAACACAGAATGTAGACACAACATACACTAGTAAATCAAGAACCTGCCGTCAAATCATGCGTGTTTGAGCCCGCACCTCCAAACAAACCAGAAAGTTTAGGTTTCATTTTCCTTTCAATATATCAAAGAATGCTCCGTGAAAATCAATAAGCTGTACCTCATAGTACTGCTCAAAAGTAACTGCGGGTTCAGAATGACAATACCCATTTGACCACTTTTTTTACTCACCTGATGTGTGAAACAACATTCATCGTAGGGAATTCCCTTATGCAACGGTAATGGCTTATTCTATTCCTTCAAATTCTCTTTTTCAGTTGTGAACATGGTGTTTGTGTGGATTCTATATGCCGATGTGACGTTTGCTGGACTGGTGTCAGTTGCAACATCAAGAGTGAGTTCATTCCACTACTCCATACTGGCGGTTATGAAATTTCTCTTATGAAATCATTTCCCCACACAGCTCAGGCTTTGTGAGTCGGATGCTGGATACTTCCGCGGTAGTTATCGTCTGAAACCTCATTACTTTTGAAGAGTATGCTGAGACTCGATAAATGATTGTAAATGCCGAGTGCATGTCAACCAAGTGTCCCGTCTCTACCAAGTGAGCAACGATTGAACTTGACCGAGCTCCACTCTCTGCATGTGTGAGCCAGCGTGGACTGTGTTCTTTGATATAACTGCCGTATCGTTCGACTTACACAAGTTGCACCTCAGGTGTACTGAATTTATAAATAATGATAGATGAGATCAATTTACAGAGCTCATCTTTGTTGTAAATTTGGATGTTTGGTGAATTGTAGGTACAACGAAACTTGATCCAGACTGTCAAACACCCCTGGCAAAGGAATAGAAAATCGCTTGTTTACAATACTGTGACCTAACATAGAGAAGTTAGGTTAAGTAATCCAAAAAGCTCAGGAATTCAAGTTCTTTCGAACGCAGTACCACACACTCATGAGTCAGCCACCCTTCTGTTTTCCCCTCCTGAAAGTGTTTCAAATAAATTCGATTGTAAAGGTTTGAAAAGGATTTCACCGAAACCATATGTTCGTTTACGTTGTGTGTTGTAAAGCTAGGTTTCTTCGAACGATGCTATTTGGTAGATCCGCGGAAACAAAAATTATATATTTGGATTACAAAAGGATCAGGAGAACCTCGGTAGGATTCAAATTTAGGCATAGGTGCGGGGAATCCAGCTGTCGGTGTGACCCCATCATTCTAATAGTGGAGTGTGAACTTTATAAAACGCAAGCAGAGTCCGACAGTGCGTCTGGATCCCACAAAGGCTACTGGAGGATTTGAAAATATTTTACCCTTGAACGATTAAGTAATCTATTTACCATTAGGACGTCATGATTTGTCTTATGCACGATCTATAAATGTTGTTTTTACTTGTCACACTTAATAACTTTTTGAATTGCTAATCAAAAATTGAAATCATTTGTTCTATTAATTTGAAAATCATCTTTGAAAGTGTACTTACAGTATCCAGCTTTTTATGCATGGTAATCCCTTCACATGTTACAAAAGCTCACCGTTGAAACCTTAAAAGGTTGAGTAATTAACCGGATGGGGGTAGTTCTAGCTATATAACCAGATAAATATATTAGTAATTTAATCATTCACTTACTCCTAAAGGTCTTGAGCTATCCACATGGTTACGACCTCAGATCATAGTGTGGTTCATTCTGAATAGCCTTATGTTCAATCTTGATGGTTGCGGCTATGTACGCCTACCGAGTTGGAATTTAATTGACCGTTACGTTAAGTCACATTGACAGTTGTTACTGGGGCATAACAGGTACGTAATCTATTTTTGGCAATGCAATGAAACATCTCCAGTGAATGATATTGAGTTTATCATGCTTCTCGCCGCATTCGCTTCCCCTTCTTTATTTCTCCAGAGAACANCCGCAGTTCAATCAAAGAAACTACGTTTTTACACTGCCCGTGGTCAGCTTGAACTATTCGTCGCTGGAATTGGGAAGACTGTATGCCACAGATCCGGACAACGCCAGTTACCCCTGCAGTGAATTTCGTTTTGGTCTGATCCCGGGGGCAACAACCTTGCCAATCAATTTAGATCCCGTGTCTGGAACCCTGTGGTTAAACGATTCCATTTTCTTCACGGCCACACCAGCACAGTTCTCGGTGTCTGTGTGCAACGTCGAGCCATTCAATGATGTGTGCGACAGTGCAACCGTTAAATTATTGCACGACAATGGATCGGTATTTGGTAGGATGTTGGATCAAGAACTGACACTTGACGAGGGCCAAATATTGCGAAGAAGAAAGCGTTCAGTAAGAAAAAATTGACAGCAATATTCCAGCAGACATCGAAGTATCTCCGGGCTTTTTGTTCAAATTACATACTTATTTTTATTTTTGAAACTTGTTTCATTTCCACTTTGATGAAATACCGGAACAGTATGCATTTTAATTAGGCGTAATTGTGTTACCGGCTATGTTGGATGAAATGAGCGATAATTGAAGTTTTAAAGTAATAATAAATGTTCAAGAAATGAAGGTAAACAAAAACCGTGATACGCTTATCCCCAATGCCTGCGTAGTATGTGCTTAAATTTGATCCTGTCGAAGAAATAAACATAAGTGCTTTATAAATAAGTCATTCGTTGGTTACCTTTCATGAATCAACTACTTCATAATGTAATTTATTATTTACCAGCGGAGGATACATCTTCGAATGATTTCACTGAGAACGCCATCTCGGTTGAATTATATATTTCACCCCTACAACCACTGACCAACGGGTCACTGAATGTTCTACATTTTTAGTTAATAGTTAATTGGACAACCAAACTTAG
Organism: Echinostoma caproni; assembly: GCA_900618425.1. Classification (NCBI taxonomy): domain Eukaryota; kingdom Metazoa; phylum Platyhelminthes; class Trematoda; order Plagiorchiida; family Echinostomatidae; genus Echinostoma; species Echinostoma caproni. The sequence continues at coordinate 306,944 of UZAN01039371.1, read as the reverse complement.
GAGAAAAGAGAGTACCTAAAGCAGGAAGTATACGGAGCACTAAACACATTACTTGTAGATCAAGCTGGTGACAGTTCTGTATATTAACGCATACCCACTGGGCCTCTACGGGTCAAACTAGGTGTTTACGTTTGGCAATATTAGATCATAGGAACTACATATGCATTTTCTTTATCTCGTTTCTATCTATCATATTTTCAAATAATACCTCCCCATAGAGTTCAGAATTTTCGACCTAACGGATCGTTTTCATGTACAACATTTAAGAAATAAATTCAAGACCTCAAAAGATTACCAAATTTTCGAGCAGAATAAAAACATCAAGTAAAATGGAGCAGATGGTCAAATGAAATGAAACATTTCAAAAACTACCGAAAGAGGTTTTCAAGTGAAAAGACTTCTAGTGAAAATTATTTTGTTTGTTTTGCAGAATTTAAAATGCATGAAATATCATTCTCCCCACTCAACCCTTCATTCGAACATGAACTCGGTATCTCATCAAATCCAGCTCAATAAGCTTTGTTGGTTAAGAAACGAGTGGCGTAATTCTGTCTGTCATCTACCGCACCGCGCCTTATTTGGAATGACCGTTGCAGGCTGGAGAAAGCCACGTGAAGGCCAGCACATTACGTGGAGACGAGGCATGAAGAAATGCACAGAGCGATGAGGTAAAGTAGGTGTCTCTCGTCTCCCAGGATGGGACTCAAAAGACTCTGAAACCGCATGGTTAGAGACACTGAAGGACATGGCTGCGGACCGACAGCAATGGCGATCATACTGTCACTACTTATCAGACCAGAATGCCTGAAATAGTATGTATGCACAATTGGACTGTGTACCCTGTGTGTTGATCATAGAGGTTCGCTTTCTTTTCCCATCCCTAAAATTAAATCGAATCTCTATTCTCCTTGCACATTGTCACTTACCTTATATCCATTTTTAGTTTGGCATCGATCAGTGAAGTTCGCTTCTCTGTATTACACCGTACAATGATGATGATCAGGATCAGCCGTCATTCCAGTTCCTCCCTCTGTTTAATATCTTTTTTTCTTTTTCAGACGGCCTCACCACCTGCAGAACTGAAATTCCAAATGATCAAAATGGATTCACCTAACAGTGATGAGTTATGTATCGGATGTTCCTGCAAAGTCAAGCTAATAGTCACACTGCCCTCTGGCCGAGTTTCGCCATCCGTTGAATTGTTCGCTCCTGAACTGGAAAACTCTCCAGAAGGTTATGTTTCGGATGCGAAGATGACAAAAACAGGTTCTATGTTGCAGAATAAAATAAACATGGTCCCGATGGTTGTCAAGAAGGAAGACAATAAGGTAAAGAAGTTGAGCTTTGGTTACTAAGTTAATTTCGTGCACTTTTATACATTTCAGTTTTTACTTCACTCCTTTACAAATCATTTTTTATTTCCGTGGATTTGGCCTTTGAATTTCTAGCAATCCCCCGTGTTTTCAAACTGCCACAGCAGTTGACAAGCATGAATTGTGTCACCAAAATGTTTGCACCACCAAAACAGCTCTATTTCAAAAGTTACTTCTGGTCAACTGATATTAATGGAATTGCTAAATTATTCTACCTTGGCAGGTAGATTGACAAGGCCAAAGTCGAAGTGGGAATGTTACTACTTAAAATAAAATCAGTAGTTAAAAAGCTACAGTTGATCCGCTTAACTTTTGGACCATTTTGGATTCTTCTGCTGCAAACAAGCAGATACACATAAGTTCTCCATCACTCTGAGCTCTGCAAATGAGTTTGTCCGTTTTGTGGAAGTGGTTGGATAGGTGAGCTATTTTTGTCGAAGACAAAACCTTGGTTATCTACTTAATTGCCTCAAGGAGGTACAGATTAAATTAATTCAGTAGTGATCCATAATATGGTATTGTTCGAGTGTTTCAATTACAGTTATGCAGGTTAACCCGATTTAAAGAATACCTAGCAGAGGCAATAACAAATTTTCCAGAGGAAATATTGCGAACGTAATTGATGTTCTCAGACAGATTCGAGCGCGCGCTGATGGCGTCAATATAGCTCCAAGATACCAGCCTGTGTCAGATAAACCCTCACTGTCCATTGAATACAATGCGATGTTTAGACGGAACAACCACTTTTCAATTAGATTCCATCAGAAACTTTTACAAGTAAAAACTTCCTCAGACCATCGTTCAAAAGACCATAGCAGTATGAACAGCATGCAGCTCCTCATATTGGATATCTTGGGGGTGTTACGCGAGTTATTCCATTTCAGAGGAAAACTGAAACTACTATAATCTATCGGCAGTCAGCTTGGTAATTTGATAACGTCAATCGGTTTGTTAATTACTATTGCCACTGTTCTAACCCAAGTGATGGTACTGATGGGAATTTCATTCCGGATTAATTGCACAAACACGACTGATATTCAGTTGACATTTTTATTACTGATTGGAAACCATCATTCATATTAAGTCACCGGGTCATATTCATTAATTAATGCTAAGGGTTTAAAACAAACTCATATCGCATAGATTTTTCCAGCTGCAACAGGGATCTATATCAAAATAAGTGTGTATCATGGGTACACAGCAGCGGGCAGACCGGGTTTGAAATTGTTGGCATTCACTCTGAATATTACACCAACATTTGTGGAGAACACTGAAAACCCTTACTATTTCGTTAATGACCTCCTCAGCAAATCTTAAACACTTTAAAATATGTTCCACAGGGAAATAGGGCTCAAACTATTCCATAATATTGGTTTGTCGAGAAGAAAACTATATCCTACTTACGTAAACTGTCTGACAAGTTACTTTTCCACTGAGAAACCTTCGAAAAATCAAGCAGAATAAAATCATTCAATATTATGACGTATAAGTCATCTGTATCCCTACCAACTTTCAGATTAGAAATGAATAGCATTTGGCAATCAATTCACTTTTATACATCAACTATTCTGTTAATAAGTGGATCAATTTGTAAGAGAGAATGAGAATGGTTAACTCCACAAAGATTTTGTGAAGAACATCAAACATGATTTTCATCCTGAAAATCGTTGAATTCGGAAAATGTGTGTGAGTAGAAGATATGGAATCATCAATCGTGAATCTCTTTCGAACGTTGGAAGAAAACATCGATGTAAATGCGAAGTGGTACTTCGCCGAAAGCAATTATCACGCTTGGCCTAGCCGCATTTATGTGCAATTACTACTTCTGATTTTTGTACCATTCTAGGAGGTTCTCAATCTGCAGAATAAATAAATTTGGTAGTATTCTTCGACATGCAAACAAGTTGCACGTTATCAATGAGCATAAATTTATCAAATCAAATATTTATGCAATCAATCCATTGCATACATATGCGTCAAGTTGCGAGTGTAAGCCGAAATACCTTCGAATTCACTGTTCAATTATTCTAGAGATTATGTAATTGTAATTTTCTCCAACTCATTCCACGGATGGGAGTTCATTTGATTTTCCAATTCCCTCTCAGTTACTCTGATAGATCACATTGATTTTATTCTAGGCACAGTTTGTGGTGGCTTTATTCGTTTTGAAATGATCTCGATTTGATGAAAAAGTGGTGTGATTCTCAATAAAATTTATTGTCTGTTCGGACATGTTCTTTCCTAAAAACCATTTGGCCTTTTGTGTATTCTCGATTCACTTCTGAGTCGACTTTTCACAATCACTATAAAGGTCCTTTAAACGTTTCAACTACAGCTATGACGCATCCATCCATATAATCTCGAATATCTCAGAGATAGCGTTGCTGACCCTGATTTCTTCCTAGTTTTCCAAGCAGATGTATACACGCCACCTAGAAACACCTTAGAGAATGCAACCACTTCTGTAACAATATCTGTTGCCCGTTTGTAATGCTCTGTACACACAGCGACCGTTATTCTCCCTCACTCGAAGTGGTTGCGTCATAAGGCAGAACTTGTTTGTATCTGTGTACACTAAGAACTCATCCGGTGAGCATCGCCATGTCCTTCACATTCAACCTGAACTATGCCCCTGCAACGCAGTCGTGTATCTTCTATTATCAGTCAATCGCTCCCAGTTGGCCTTGAGATTCAACAATTGATTTGGGCAACTGGAGGAGATCCCATCACTTATTATACTCCACATTGAACATACTGACTTTTGGAAGAAACGCTTGATACTCAAATATGTTAAGGCTAACGGAGAACTTCGATCCTCGTTGTTTGATGAAAACTGTGACCAGTCTTATCAGATATATCCTATACGTGCTTGACAAGAAGAGTAATATCCAGTGATTGGATGACATCCAGGAGTATTATACCTGTTCCTCAGACGGTATGTTGCTAATTTTGCTCTGTTGTCTGCGCAGCTTCTGCGCTGGACGTTCTGTGGAGAACCAGTTACTGCGAGCTATATTCGATTCATTTATAGGAATTGCTTGTCTGCCCCGTGTGAACTGAAAACAGAATAATTTCTGAACAGGTTAGGTTCAGAATAGTGACAAAAGAAATAATGTTCCTCCATACCACCCCACCCCACCCCATCCCCCATCCCCAGGCATCCGTTCAGATTAATTTATTTTTAGCACTTTTTATACCTTTGTTTTCACAGGCACTCCATATGGGTCTGAGTTTCGGTACATTTAATGTGCCGAGTACCGGTGGGACAAGTGAAGACGATTATTCATTCGAAATTGAATATTCAACTATACTGAAAGATACAACTAAAGTGGGATCAAAGTTAACGTCGGGTGCTGGAGCTCGACAGGGCGATGTGCTGTGGATTGGAGTGATGAATTTGAATGCGGTTGCATCATCAAAAGGCTCAATCTTCGATAAGAGCTGTTCTAGCACGGCAGTAAACCCTGGAGCAATCGAGAAAGTCATCTTCAGTGTGCATGCACCGTATGCTTCAGGAGATTATACGGTATGCTTTTTGTGAAATTGTGTGATCTAAGTGCCAGTGTTCTTCAACATTTTCTAATGTTGTTGTTAGTTCCCTTCTGGAAAACCCATTGTGAACAAATAAGAGACTAAATTTTAGTATGATTCATTTGGTGCGTGGATTTATGCACATTTACAGGATAACATCTGACCGGAAACTGTTACCAAAGTGTGTCTGTCTATACGTGGTTGAAATTGAGATATGTTAACCAAAGAGTGATGATCGAGCCTCGTCGCTACTCATAGTAAGCTGATAAAGAATGAAGCTGACGTGAACTGAGTTAATCAGCTGTCCGGTGTTTCAACGAAGAGTCATTATGAACTCCATCAGTGGGGTCTAGTAGGACACATAGGATTGCTCTGATAAAGGCACAGATAGAGAAGAGGGGCGGCAACAAAGGTGAGCCAAGAACCACAGCTGTCTCCGTTGCAGTTTTGGTGAACTCAAACGATAAACCACCACCATCGAAAGATAAGAGTCATTATTTTCGTCGACAACGAAAGAGACGAAAAAAAACTAAGTCCATTGGTAAAACAGAAGCTGAGGAGGAGGGTCCGCTTAAAATTAGAAGGGCAATAGATAATACGTTCCAGAGCAACATACAGACAAGCTGTTTCAGCCGTGTTTAGTGATGCACAGTTTGCGTTTAACGGTGTGCACTCATCTGATAGATTGGGGTCACTATTGCTCAATGTGCAGAGCGGGGGTGGCGAAATAGGTATGGTAAATAAGATTGCAAAAACATGGTCCGGGCCCCACAAAGACTGACCAAAGTGCATGACAGCACAGTAACTTCGAGACCATCACTAACCACACAGACAGAGGGCACGCACCTTATTATTACTGTTTCTCTGATGAAGTCTTGAATAAAAAACCGTGAGTCCAAATAGCATAATTTCCCACATTTCAGATTACAAGACACTAAACTGATCAGATGAGATTGCATTCCACCCTGTGCATAAAAAGCGCAACGTGACGCACTAGAATGACCTTTGTGAACGAAACAATCAACCTAATTTTGTTTTCCAAAAAGGCTTCGGCCCTTTATTTTTGTCACAAAGTTTCTTATTTCTACATTTCCAGTTGGATATTGTCAGTCCTTCCGATGCTCTATCCATCCTGGATGTCACACTTGTCCCCGGGGAGGGCTTTGCCGATGATTTTGGTACTGCTTCGAAGCAGCCATTTTTGAGAAAAGACCCCTCGCTCATTCGTGTCGATCGATATAGAGTAAACCTTAAAGATGCCAAGAATAAATGTAAGTCGCGTTTTGTACTGTTATTGCCTAATCAAAGGTAACCCGAATTTTCTTATAATTAATTTGGGAAATCTTCATTTTCATAGCCGTGGAACTGAACGGGGTGCCTTCTACGCTGCCCAATCCACATTATGAACCACAAGTTTTCCCACTGTTATATACTTTGCTCTATCACGTTTTCTCAGTTTGGGTGACAATTTCCAACCACGTAACATCGTTTACTTAACTTATAGATTCTCGAAATTTGTGCATTTGCTATCTTTTGTGGGTGCCACATATTTTTGAATTCGCATTCATATTCATCGAATACACAAAATATTCCGTGTTACCTCGTGGCTTATTCGGATAGGGAATCCGAGTAGGCACAGTTTCCATTCATTCATTCTTGCAATGAATAAGTCTCATGGAATTTGAGTTTCTATTTCCATTAACCCACGCTTTTGCACTGATCCAATTTTTATAATCCTATCCACTCTGTCTAGATGCAGCCGACAATTCGAAAACAAAAGAACAATCCGGTTTCTTAGTCGAGGTGACGGTACAAGTTTCACCGTTTGCCAGCAGCAAACCGCGCGTGGACTTTCGTGTTGAATTCCCAAAGCAAGATTCTGATACGCGCTTCTGTGCGTTTGATATTACAACGGACACGTCAAGTTTTACTCAGGTAGCCTATTTAGCCATCTCATCGATAGATCGGTCATTTCAGTAAGCAAGACTTTTATGAGATTTATCGTTGCTTTTTACAGAATCCCTCACTGTCAGTGACATTGGACACACCGAAGTCTACTGTGGATACATTTCGAACTGTGGACGTCTTTGTAGACGTGGTTTTCCCCGCCAAATCCAAACAGCTGTACTTTCTCGAGGCTAGCATGTCGGAGCCGTACAAAGGTGAATTTGGAGCCGTAAGAATTGAGACAAGTGGATCCGGTTTGCCGATATACAAAGCATCGGTAATTATTATTACATTTTATGTATTCTGTACATTTTCTATGTTGTGTAACAAACCTTCGGTAAAACAATACTGAGGAGCTTTTGAGTTATCGTAAAGATAATTTCGGTCGGTCTCAAATAGCTTAAATCTCTAAATTGTTATATTTACCTGGAAATACTTGTTTTCATACTAATTACCATTGAATGAATCTAATTAGGTTGAGTAAATCTTAATAGGAAATTATCTATAAAGCCTTGAAAAAATACGTTTCAAATGTTCCAAAAGTCAAAGATACATGGGATTGCCGCTAGGATAAGATTCCAACCAAATGTCCTTCAGACAGTTCTGACCATCTTTTTAAATTTTTGCTTTTTGCATCGCCCCAAATTACCAACAAATTTGACAATCAGGTTATGACCCTTTCCCGAATGCTTTTAATTCAGCCATAGCTTTATTCAACTTTAAGTGTCAAATCTGGAATAACCATTTAGACTGTTTACAGGCATTGTTCTTGGTCTTGATAACCTCTTTTGACCCTGTAGCTCAGGTAAAAGGGTTTGAAGCCCAGACCCGATTGTTCGCGGCTGGAGTCTTTACAGGGACACGAAAATTTGCACTACTGACGACGCACCAACAGGAGGACGTAGCTGTCCAGTGCTCCTAGTCGGTCATCGCAAAAATTTCGGTCGCTTATAAATTCATTCTACTTTCTTCCGATGCTCACAAACCGCCTTGGTAGAACATGATTTTTCAAAGATATACCTGACTAAAGTCTCCCAATCTCCCACTCTCTAGATAGATTACTGTCATCTGGCACTGCAGGTATATTAGCCAAGACTGGAGCCTTACAGTTTGCTCATATTCCTACTTTTCTTTCCCTTTAATCTCTTTTTCATGAGGTGGTTGTCTTATATTCCAAAATGTTCTAACCTTTCAAACTCTCAAATGAGATGCCTTTGTGATACAAACAAACATCATTCTAACTCAATCAACTCACTCTTTGCTGGGGCCTCGGAAATAACGATAGTGAAAAAACTTCGCTCCAACAGGGAAAAATCCCAACAACTGATAATACATTTTCTACTGCCACAGATCCACTTACAACGTATTGGTCTATTGATCACACATTTGATCTCCCTACACACACCGACAATGAACAGCCGGATCTGATGTCGAGCGGTACTTATCAGGCGTACGACAGAATTGGGCCTCACGGCTTCCTGGTGAAACATTTCTTTCTCTGTCACCATCTGAACCTTAATATGTTTCTAAACATTCACTTTCATCTGTTTTCCACTGAGTCATTTCGAGTGCATTCCTTATTACCTTTGACGAACTACAAGATTTCAAGTTATCTAACACACGCCATACGTTTTTACCGTTGACGACCCATTATTCGGAACAGCTTAGACCATATGATTCCTTGCCAAAGGTACCAGCCTACATAGCTCTCTTTCGTATCACACTTCTTGCGTTTCATGTATCAACATCCTTAGCAATCGCTTATCTCCGTACGCTTTACTCAATTCAGACGTGCGCCATCATTGCGTGGGATACTCAAATCAATTCACTTTAAATGATTGGAAAACCCAAAGCATATATGTAACCCTGAAAGTGTAATTTATTTATTCCAAATATGTGTGTTAGACTGTTATTCACTTACTTCCACATCTTCTACAGTTATGCTCGTATTCTCCATTTCAGTGCATTCATACTTTTTAATTAGCATTTTCCATGTACTGGAGATTCCTCTAACTTTTCCCAAAGGGAAAGATTTTCTCACCTATTCCTAGATTTTCCCTTTTCATAAAGCATATTACTTCTACATTTGAGGTCCGTACCGTCTCCAGGGTTAGCATAGGTTTTAGGCCGTATTTATTTCATAATACCTTTCTCTGTGTCCCCTACTGTTTTGTAATATCCGCTCCTCAACTACTTGTCCATTATTGTCAGATGACCTCGTTGTCAATTTTCTACCATAGATTTTTCCCTGCGGAGATTTCAACTTGGTCCTTTGTTCACTTTCATCTACTCCCGAGCTCCGAGTGCTAAGTCGCTTGTAACACATGACTTGGAAAACATGGCTAGTGTTGCAGTTCAAATCCTCTTTTGTCCAAGAGCCGGAATACTATTGAGCACGGTTCCTTACTGTCTTTTCTCCCTCTCATATGAACCGTCAGTGGCACTGCACATAATCATTGAGCTTGGGACGGATTCTAAACCATCCCCATTATACAGCAGCCTTCATGGTTATGTGATTTATTAGTCTACTATACTCATTCCTGTCTTGTAATAAGGAAAACCGAGTTGAAGGTCTACCTCCAACGATAGTTTTGTACGTTCCTGATATCTTAGGAAAACCTTGCTTGTCATTAAAGGTTTGCGATATTTC
>UZAN01039371.1:280765-296388 GCA_900618425.1 Echinostoma caproni | reverse complement strand
TAACTATGATAACCATCGGTTCATAATTTGAACTCCATTCCCTTCCAATTGCCAACAAATATATTTTCCAAGCTACCCCTAATTACCGAGTATGTACGCTCGGGACAGTATAACAAAGTAACCAAGGCAAGGATTCATCTTGGTGTTGTGTCCAACGACCAAGATACGACAACCAATCATATCGTCAGGATTCGAGTCACTATTGCAGCGTTCGACTCGAACACTGCTCAACCAGGTGATCAAATCTCATTCACTGTGACACCGCAATGGTCCGGGGGATTTGGAACGCCAGGATCTTCTGCGATCAGTATAAACGCAATCACATCAATCGATAACCCTCAAACGGTTAGTTCATTCATAAATTTGTAAGACACACTTGTTCATTCATTGGTTAACGGTGTTTGAAAATTGCTGAAAATGTGTGAGATAAAGCTGACGATTGACAATGTACTGAAAATCGGTTCTCCCTAGTTCGGGTAAACTGAATTTTATTAAACCGCAGCAAACCCGAATTGAGCAAGAATAACTGCAATCCTTTGCAATTTCTTTTATTTCGTTTCAGGCTAGTAAAATGCCTGCTTTTAAGATTCAAGTTATTGATCCAGTCACCACAAACCCTCAAGCAACTTATCCGGCAGTGGTTGAGGCAAAAATAACTTTCAAAGAAAATTTTCCCTATTCTCCGGTGTATGGAACGATCACTCCTGGGAGCCAAAGTTTAGAAATACAGAGTGCTTCTGTCGCATCCATTGGTGGTTGTCTCCAAGACGCTATCGTGGCCGGAATCCCGATTTATTATGAAGCGTGAGTTACTTATAACCTGCTCTCATTTTTCAGATAGAATTTCGCTCCATGTCTAACAGTTGAGGAAGGGAAGCAATGACGAATATGAATTTTGTTGTTTGATCACCATATGATTTGTTATGAAAACATTTATATGGGCTTTAGTGATGAAACCTCAAGGGTTGCAAACTTATTGGTCCGGATTTTGTGTGTTTAAACCACAATATCAATGTCTGACATCCCATTTCTACTATACGTACAATGGTTGTTGAGAGCAAAACAGGTAATCGCTCAAACCTGGGTTTCTTTGAGAGCTGCTTACTCCCTGTTCAGTAAACTTAGAACTGGTGTTACGTTAAGCGAATTCGGCCAAAGCAAGAAACCTGGCCTGTTTGTGTGAAAAAGGATCTGTCATTCAAACTATCCCTGTCTTGGCAGAGATGTATTCTAACTGCCCCCATTGTGAATAGAATGGAAATTCGCATGTGCTTACACGGTCACATTTAGGACGTGACTGATGTCATTTGGGTGTGAAACCACCACATTTGTTATCTAATTCATTGCACCGTGTAGAATAATAGACAGTTCGTTGGGTCAAACAATAATTCGAGCGTACAACAACACGCTCCGGTTTTTTACAAGTTAAGTTGATTACGTATTTGTTACGTACTCTATTCGTCATGTGAAGTATTCTGATTTTCACCCATTTTTCATCATCATCATCATCTCAAATGAAAATCACATAATTAATATGTCGAGCAGTAACGTACTCTTAACCCCGAAAATAACTCTACTGTGTCTCACTTCATAACTGTTCCCAAATCTGTCGGAAAATATCTTTAAAAAATGATATCACATAATGATAATTTTTTTGTACATGCCTACACTATCGTTGGCAAGCTGAAATGAATCAGTTTCCACTGATTTATCTAACGATAAAATCCTTCGCCCTGGTTGTGTACGTAAAAGAACAAACTAAATTGACAATTATCAAACGCATTAGGACACCTGATCATATTTTTGTCGATATTGCCTGTGTGTGTGTACATGAAAGTTTCCAGTCACCTTAGGCCAAGGCTAAACGCCATTCGATTCGGAAAGCCTTTAACTAATAAACATTGAACTATGAATCCCATTCCTCGGTATGTGTGTATTCGGTGTATGGGAGGACCGCCTCGCCACCGTATCTGGTTAGGATCCTGACTGACAAAATCGTTGTTTTTTGCCATGTCGCTTTTTTTCTCATCTTTCCGGCAGTATTGCAACGGTGGTTTTTTCGACTAATTATGTTTGTGTGCATAAGTTGCTATAATCCAACCCTAAATGACAATAGCCCTCAAAACATCATCATTTATAGATCATTTGTCTTTGTTTATGTTCCTTATGGGTCTGCAGGGTTAAGTTGAAGATAATATCCGAAAATATTTTTCAGTGTTGAATTGGTTGATTTCAGTTCACTGCAATATCTTTTTCACCCAGTAATTCAGCCGTTTTTGCTATGAACTCTCTGTACGCTGCCTGCTCTGGTGGTTCGCTAAATCTGGACCTGACCCTGCTCGTGGTTGTGAGCAATACACAAGTCGAGTCCACAACACTGGATTTCTCTCTGGAAGTGAATGGAGAGAAGATAACCGAGTCAGTCAGGATAGAAACCATCAGCGCTCAGTCAACATTGCCGCTGGTAAACGTCCCTCCTTCACGTTTTTATTTTTGCAGGTATAGATCCATTGGATAGTAACTTTGATGACCAAAATAGATTGCAATTTTCAGGAACATCAAATCTTTAATTTTGGTATCGAATCAAACCACCGTCATGTTACAAATAATCACGTTCGGACTGTTTCTATTCGAGTAATAATCTCGGGGTTTAGTGCGGAAACGAGTGAGGCGAGACACGCAAAACACTTGCACGCGGGTTATGCCATATCCTGCGTAAAAAAATGGAACACGGTTTGGTCAGGTGCTGGTGATCAAGCGTTCTACATATGAGTTCATGTGTTCAATCCTAAGTTGGGTCGATCGATTAGCACCACTGATGCGACCAGATCAGGACGAAACACCTGTACTTTCTACCTTTCGTTTCAAGCTGTAAGTTCTCTGCACACTAAGAAATTCACTACCCCATGAGGAATATCATTATTGATAGCTCCTATTAATGCATATCAGTTGGTTCCGTTCAGAAATTTCCACAAATGGATCCATTGACAGCCAATGTTTTATCAACGGGTTATTGAATGTGATGATAGAAATCTCCCCAATCCTGAAGTTCAAAGCGATTTTTGCACGTAATTAAAACAAATGTGTGAAAGTACGAAACTGAAATGAAAACATATTGAAAATGACTAGTGATACCACATCAGAAACACACACAGCAGTTAAACGAAAGGAAAAAATCCTCGATTCGTGAGACTCCGGACGATAGAAGCACTTCGGTATTAATGCGTCCCCTTAACGTGATAAGAAGACACCATATGAAGGATGGGCGAAAATGCACATGAATGTATCGAGGAAGTGGTTAAAACAGAACTGAACGTCTATTAACAAGATAAGACAGGCTGCCGAAAACGATCAAGAGAGCAAACGTACGCATACGTAAACGCGCGGACACAATCAAGTAGAATGTAGAGGGTGTGGAATTAATCAAACAGCCAATCAGAAATCAGGAAATCACTGATCAGTCTTTATGTATTGCGAGCTAAAGAGTAAGCCCACTGTGAACGTTATGATGTCGATAAGACGGCTGCTCTTATTGTGGTTTATCAAGACCGCCCAGGGATATAGTTACATGAACGTGACATCAGAAACAGCAACGTAGATTTCCATGCTCCGATAGATTTCCAAACTCATTTATGCATCTGAACCGGTAACACAAAACATCCGGTTAGTCAAAACAAACAAGTGAGAATTCGAAAATTTGTATGTAAGTCTGATAAATGAGTCAATATATGGCAAATGCTACTCCTTATCTGCTTTTCTGCAAAACCTTTACTATTTTTTCAAAGCTTTTATAAATTTTATTTCTGTTATGACAAATAAGAATTTTTCCCAACTAGTTTCGACCAACTGAAGACCATAGTTCGTGGGGACAACTCGCGCACAAGTCTCTCTCTCGGATTCCCTGGAACTCCACTTTGGTTTAAAACCTAATGTGAAACGTAATCCGGTGAAGTCATGTTTGCAAACCATAAGTAATTAAATTGCATTCACATTCGTTAACAACACACAGTCATATATGTAAACCAGCTGATTCACTTCACGGTTGCAAAGAAGAAAGAATTCGGTTGATGTATCATTCCGATTTGGAATGAATGCAAATTTACAGTCAAATATTTACCAGTTTGTCGCTATGTGACTAGCCGCGAAGTTCACCATTTGAATATGGAAAGTATTACACAAACGGAGATTTACGTTTTCTAAGTGGATATCACGGTATAAAGGAACCGATAAATGTGAATACCTCTCATCCAGGAAACGGAAATGCTCTCAGCCAGTACCCTCTAAAGAGTGTAGATACACTGTGGTCTGAATTGACGACAGATTGCGACTGAAAGATGCCCCACAAGTTGGCATGCATTAGTGTCACCGCCGTGAAACATATTGCTTAAAATATTCCAGAGACATGAAGAAAGATTTCGTCTGGGAATGGTAGAAGTAAGAAGGAGTGTATAACTGGTGAGAAAATAAGTATACAAAAAGATTAAGTGTATTTGAATCACAAGGTTGCGAGGGTTCTGTTACAATGTAAGAAACATTTTGGTATGGTGATATGAATGATATGGATGGTTCTCGTCGACACAGTAATGGACTTGTGCGTGATTTGTCTCGAGTAGAGTGAAGATTCTAAATTGCTTGAATAAACGTGTTAGTACAGAAAGGAAAGCAATCTAGATTCATGTACATTCCCATCAACTGTATTTTGCTCCGTCCCTCTCTCTCTCACACACACACACCCTTTGTTCACAGCCCACCGATCAAAGGCCAATCCAAAAAACCATGGTGGCAAACATCGGTTCAGAAAATTTGTACAACGTTGGGCCGAACATTATTAGGAGTGTCTTGTCAATCAAACCGGGAGCAAGGCAGCGTTATGCTCTGAGCGTCAGTCTACCCGGCGCGGACAGTAGTGCTCGATTATGTAAACCCCGATTGACCAGTTTAAGTGACCTGGTTGGCATGATTCATTCTGCGGCGCCAACTGTTACATCATCCACGATTGAAATATCATTAGGCAACATGTTTTATGAAAGTAAGTTATACTGTCAGGAATTTCCATTCAATTTCCTGTTACGAATGCATGGTACACATGTTTAAAACTGAAAGGAGGCTGTCGTTGTTCGTTTCAGTAACAGTTATTCCCGACCGGTACAGTGCACGTTATGCATTCCGCTGTTTTTGCTATGAAACTTGGCACTTCAAAGTCTTCAATTGTGCCATTTTTACTTGCAACCATCTCAGGCAGCAGAGGAAAACGGTGATTGGCTGGTTGATCCGCTTTCGAATATATTCGGCTGGTATCGACCGTTCTACGTCAGGTTTTATGTGGCTCGTTAGATATGGTAAATGAGATAAATAAAAAGATGAGTTTGATGAGTAGCACACACCATTTACTTTCAGCGCATCCACCGCTCCAAGGTAAATGTTTTCAACACACATTTAAGTTTGTGTATTGTTGGACCATAACCGATAATTTATTATTGTAATAGCTCAAACCAGTAAACAAGTACATGATAAGAATGTAATTAGTCTCGATGGAGTGAGATTCTCTTTCTTTGAATCACCGTATCATCAGTTCTGAATATTGGATCATAGGATTTTGCATCCACAGACAGCAGAATGTTAATTTCCGGTGAGTTCTTTTTGGCAATATTTACCGGAAAAATACCATCAAGTCAACCAGTCTACTGAATCTTGGAAACAATAGTTTCAGTAAATTCCTCAATTTGATCAAAAGAGACATTGATCTCAACCTGTTTTCAGTGGGAAAGCTGGAACCAAGAATAAAAAATCCGTGTCTGTCGATAGACGCCCGCATTGACAGTCAGATAGTCGAACAAAGATGTAATGAAGAGAATGTAATGAAGAGGGCAGGTCGTCAAAGGCGGAATATGAAACGTCACTAATATCTCAATGACAAAATACACGCCGGAGTACCTATTCTCATAAGTGAATTTTGCAATCATTTCGTCAATAGAGATCAAACAAACACGACTTATAAGTGACAATTCGGCGTAAAATATCAAGGTCTCTTTAATTTTTCTCGGTCCGTTTTATATATATACATATATATATATATATATATACCCACTTACAAAACATCGAATCATGGCATTGATTCTTCATTGAACTGGCTCTGAAAGAACTGTGTATCCGATGGTTACCCGGTGTTGCAAACAAGGTTATTGTGACGAAAATACACATCCTGGGTACAAGTATCTGAATGAACTGACACAAGATAACCCGACACGCCTGCCTGACGAGCGGCAAGAACCGCGAAAGCGGTCCTGTGCTTCCAAGGAAATTTTGTCCATCCGTACACATACTACTAATTATGATATATATATATATATGTATTGCCTCTCCGTACTCCTGTATGTTCGATAATCACGGAAGTCACAAAATTAACAATAATGATCACATTCTGACAACTGATGTTTGCTGTTCCTTTTGCTCTCACACCCATTGAATGGACGACAAGCCGTATCACTACTTAGATTCGGTTACCTTAAGAGACAGGAAATTTTTCCACCAGGCCGTATCATGCGAACAGTTCACCTATGGTTTTATAACCCCAAGGAGCAGTTTAGCAGCAGTGCAAAACTTCCCACTCCGTTCATTGGAATGTTTCATTCAGTTTTATACTATTCATGAGTAGTCAAGGTACATCGAAAGTTTCACCGCTGATATCGTTTTGGACGCTGTAGCACAACATTCTACCATCCAGTGTCTAATTCGATAAAATTAAAGAACTATCCGCTGTATGACTGAAATAACATTGCGTTTGCTTTTGTGTGGTGGAATATATCATAACTCAGTTAAGTTAACAGATGCCAGTTCTCGGGGTTCATGCAGATCGGAACAAATTAAAAAGAACGCTACAGAACGAAAAAGAGCATGACACTTCTATGGACACAAAATGTTTACCCACGAATCAGTGAGCAGGTAGTTGAATGAGCCTTGACAATATACACCGGAGCTTTCAGGTATTCTCCTGCCTGATTGTGTGAATAATTGAACAATTTCTCAAATTCAAACGAACACAGGTTAGCGAACCATTTCGCCTTCATTGATTCATAATCATGCCAATACATTATGTGAAGTCAGTAACAGCTTTATGCACAATGATTTTGGATTCAAATTTACAAAACCATACAAAATGAAACTGAAAGCAGTAGATATCGTCTCGGTAATGAAGCAAGTAATTGCAACAAATAGACGTGCTAAATCTGGTAAGACAGAATTACTGTATTAATAGTTGTGCAAGTAAATGTTTATGAAACCATTTTACCCGCTCCAGGTTTATAACGCCAGCCTTAAGCTTTATTTCCTTGATAGCATTGAGAAAACGAGTCGGTGAGGGAACAATTGTTTTTGGAAATTCCTAGCCATGCTCTGACATAGCACATAGTGGTAAAACTCCTACATAATGATTTGGCTACAAACCACACACGCATTATCTGCATTACTGAAGGAACCGAAAATATAGTCCAAGTTCATCTTCAAACGTGGACCTTGAGATGTGTGGCTCATTAAATAAACGTCTTGTAATCTCACCGTACCCAAACCCGATGAAACATTCAGGAGGTTTTGGCATACAATTGAAACGGAGAGGTAACCTAATCGAGAAGCATATAAGTGCGATGACTCAGTTCCTGATATGAGCAAGTGCTTTGATGTGAACGCGAGCCCAATTTTTGCACCCTCAACGGAATTTCTCTTCGAAGACATAAACCGAGCGAGAGAAAACCGATCATATCAAAGCAGGACGATAGTTGTATTTGATCACAGGAGAGAAATGTTGCATAAAACCAATCTCGAGGATAGTCCAGGCTGATTAACCATGTATTCCTCACGCTTTCGATTGGAAAATGGTAGTTCAATATCAAGTACAGCTGAGACCACGTGATATGAAGCCGTTATTGAACGACCAACAAAGCAGAGCACGTATTGATTTTACCAACAGCCATAAATAGCGTCGCCCGTCAATTTGGCAATGGGTTTATCTCATTGGTGGCCAACGAGTAATTCAGCACCCGATGAAAGCTAATCTACCAAGCTAGTTTTCTAAAACAAAATTCGTTTAAACTGTTAAAAGAAGTAAGGAAATACTTTTTATTTGTCTCCTGTAAACACCTCGCTGGATATCGCAAAATGTTTTGCACTGATGAAGGAGGTTTTCGGTAACGACTACTCTTTAATTGCATTCATGGAATTCATATTTTTCACAGATGAGGGCTGGTACATCTTCTCGCTTGGGGTTGGTAGTAAAAAACAGTGAGACCTAATTATGTTATTTTTTCACATTTATCCAGTCTCTGGAGGGGTCAAGTTCAATGTCAAATTCATTCGATTACCGCACAGTAGATGGGATTTTAATTTAAGTTAAAACTTGTCCTTGTACCAGAAACAGGGATAAGTAAGCTGTCTCCAGAGCGGTCGTCAGTGGTTAGGGTGCGCGGTGGATTAGAGTAAACTTGCAAACTGTGTTTTATTGTCAACTTGATGGACTCCATCCTAAAGCAACTGCCTCCACAGCTCAAAAATAAAGAAGGACAATTGAAACATAGACGAGATGAAAGTACAACGCCTGCATGAAGTCTATGAGTCATTTTAATAAAAAAATTCTAGTCACATTTTCTACGGTGACTTTGTTATTTTGCAACTGATGCACCAGCAACTTTTGCCAAAATCAAGAAATAGTACATTTGAATGGCACGTGGCTAATAAAAGCATAGACATAAGTGGGTATTATATCAGATGTGTTGCGTGTGATGTGATACAATATCTTATTCAATCCCATGAATGAGGCTGTAGAAAAGGAAGCATTGAGAGTAACAAATGTGATGAAAATCACGATGTTGCACAAGTTAGGTCAATACCTGTACATCCTTTACCCTCTCTCTCCGATTGATGGCCGATGGCTATCATTACGTAAGAATGTGTCCGCTATATGATGTGTAACAACATGACTACGAATATCTGCAAGCAACTATTAGCTCACCAACTCGTTTTCTTATAACTTTATTAATGAATTTAATCTAACCTGCTTCATGATGAACACAAATTTATTTGAGATCATATTTCGTAAGTTTCAGTTAGGGCTCCTTGGTCACTGTCAATAGGTCGGGAATGTCAACTGCAATATTCATATTATTTTCTGTTTTACAAAGCATCCAGCGCTTCACTGGATAGCATGGCCTATCTCATACCGGTTATCAACACGGGGACAACGGGGACAACAGCTTCTGTGTCGGTCGTGCTGAAGCATGGTATTGACGAGGTGCCGACTTTCATTACTCCAGAGCTCGAACAAGGAGTAAGTTCTTCACGTGACTATAGAAAATATGATTGTTTCGGTTAATTTGTTCTGTAACAATACGGTCAATTGTGCAACAGATTTTCATCATAATTATACTTTCTTCAGTTATCAGTATATATGTGATAATAAGTTCCGTTGAATTCTTCAACCTTTTAGGCAATTATAAACGGTATTATATAGAACAGGGCGTATTGCCTAAATTTAGATTGATCACTTTTCGTAACCTGGGGAAATGCATTGCCTATCACTAGAAAATACTGTTATTAGATATATATAGATATATATAACACCATACGGGAATTCGTCGTGTATATAGCAAATAAAGTGTGAACTGAAAAGCTAGGAAGCACTGGACTCGCATGAAATATGCATAACTGTAAACGTCATAACATTTTCAGTAAAATCAGCGGTCAGCATACATCAAATTCAACGCTAAATCATTCTGAAAACGATCGATTCGGTTCACTTAATTTCATTATGTGCCACCGGATCATGGTGATATCTTTAGTTGCGGAGTCACATTGCAAGTATTCAGTGATCACGCTCATATTAATCATACTAACCTAAAATTGATACAGTATTCCGCCATAAAGTTCCATTATTGTACCAATAAAATGATTTTTCCTCGATACTCATTGTGTTTTGTTCAATAGTTAACAGTTGTTGAGTTGTTGATTAGCAAAACACTCACTCACCTCATTCATTTTTTGCATCGTTCAAAATGCTCTAACATCAGATGGTTGGAGTGTGGCAAAATGACAAAGAAATGTATTTTTACTTCCTTTTTAATTTGATGGATATAAAAATGTACAGTCAACTTTTAGGAAGGGAGCTGTGGCTATACAATGGCTGCCTGTGGAAATACAGAAACAGAGAAGACGCAACCGACTTAGAATACGAATATTGTTTTCTCCACGGATACTCACTGGTCAATTGGATACCGTCCTACGTGCTTGATATTAAACAGATTCCGGTAAATAAGACTCATTTTCACTGATTGGTCCAATCTTAGGGTTCTCCCGCTTGGATGCGGAGTAAATTATAACCGGTGATTAAAATCAGGCTGCAAAGTCTTGTTCGCTACACGGATATTCAGTTAGAATGTCTACACCAGTAGACTAAGGGACCAGTTAAGATCACAATCATGCCCACTGAAACTTTGTGTAAGCAAGTCTTATCACCAACACATGTTTATTTTAAACTTTGGTTTGCCGACCTAAGTTCATTCAGGATTAAACCGGTTTCAAAACGGTTTCAGATGGCGCAGACTGCGCTTTCAAAAGTTCGCCATTGATAACCTTAAGGAATAAAGATAACCTACCGATGTTGCCCGCTTTAATGATTACTGACTCGTTCAGATGCGTTTGTGACGCACTCGGTCGTACGGCACGGTAGTTATCTATCCGCATGAAGGAACACCATTCCGCTGGCTGAACCGAGATTGCTCCGGATCTATCACCAGTGCGATTCTCGCTCACGTGGTAGACACTGGTCACGGTGTTAATCCACGTGAAGCATTCCGCATTATTTATCAGGTGCCCCCGAATCGGTCCAAGTACGTCAGAATGCGTACGTTAGCCATAGCCGAGGCCATCTGTATTAAGTATTTGACCCCCGAACTATGGGCTCAGGAATGTCTTCATCTTCACTGGGTTCGTGAACCCATGTTCCCACTGCCCGAACACAAACATTTTCACACAACAACACCAATCTCTCGGAATTGGGTCATACGACCGTCGTGACATAATTGTAAACCCCGGAGAAATAGATCTGAGAGTGTACACGCAAACACAGAAACGCATACACAAAGTGAACGATTCCTTACATTCGATTATTCTCCTCCCAACCCCTAGGATTTTTCCCTCATATAAACTGTAATGGCATGATTATGAGTTATTGAAAACAATTCTTCTCCTAAAATTTGGGTTTTATATGGGGATTTTTGGGTTTGATCTCCATATGCTTGTTTGTACCGTCCAGTTGGAAAGACCATGTTCCAAGGGGTTCTAAAATTCACCTTACTTTTTCTTGTCCAAATCATTTTGCATTTTCCTACACAGATAGGATCACGTAGGTTTCAGAATAAACAGAAAAAAGAACTGCGGAACTTCCTTAATTATTTTACACGATGAAAGGGCGGTAGATAAAGCTTGAACGGGATTTTGTAACAAAGTTAATAAAATCATCCCTGATAGAATCGGTAGTCTTAAGCTCCTTGAACTAAATGATGAGTCGCTCCAATTTTCTTCTTTGGCTTAACGCTCCTTTGTTGTCCCATTTTTACTGAAATTTTGATTATAGTAGCTTTTGTTGTATAACCTGATTCTACCTGTGCAAGCACTGATGTTTACACTTCAAGAACCACCCAGAATCTATGATGCCTTCATGTTGAGCATGTCGAGGTAATACTTGTATCACAGCAGTTTCAGTTTCATCTGTAATAAGGATTAGTGTTTATCCATGGATCGATAACATTTAGTCATTGATCGCTAGAAGCTCATGTACGTATCAATTCTGTTATCTCAGTTACAAACATCAACCCCAATCAGGAGCACGTCTTTGAAACTAGAAACGCTTGATTTTAACCCTCGCTCGGACAAAGAAGACTCAAAACCCGTCGCCCCGGGTCAAACAGCGCGATTCATGTATGAAATTGTCATTCCCGACCGTAAATGTGCTTCGTACACAGTTGTTGTCAATCTGATCGACTCCTCTCAGTGGCCCGTGGATTTGGGCGGAGCATATGTTCAAGCGCATGGCAATTCAATTTGGTGTCTGGACAAACGCATATCGACGTCAAGTCAGAAAAGGTAAATGAGCGTGTTCAACTGAACTTTATAGCTTACGAATTGTATAAACTCACTGTTTGATATTACGGTAATTCCGATGTGCTGTTGACAACGTTAATAGAGAACTGTGATGAAACGCAAGCGTTATGTTTTACCCGACATCAAAAAACAACGCAAATTTCGCGGTTCACTTCTTTTTCTCTAAGGTTAGTTGCAGTAAAAATCTAGCCAGTAATTCTTCCACTAGCCGATTGCACATTTTCATTTCTAGGATTACAGCTGATACGTTCCAGTTTTTGAGTGTGACACAGTGTAGTGCATATTGAGCTTTTGCGGGTCATTGAAGTGTTACATGTTATGAACAACAAATTTTCCGGTTGTTCGCTTATTCAGATTGGATAAATTCATAATTTTGTATTGTAGCTCGCAAAATACTTCTTTGGTCTCACACCTTGAATTCGACCTTGGTTACGTTTGCTCACAAGGATTAGCCGACAGTTGGGTAAGTTTTTCTATAAAGCTTTTGTATATTCTTGCCCAAATATTCGCTCCTTTTGAGCATGACAAACAGGAGGATGCCATGCGCTGAAGCGGTGCCAGAATGCATGATTTACAATGAATTCATTCTGCACTTAAAGCAAGCCACAAACAACCGTTGCTGCACAGTCCTGAAATCACTGTGTAGCTATTTCATTTCCCTTGACAAAATTCTGGAACGAAACTTCCAAAATTTATTGCATGTGCACTGCAGAAGAATTAAGTGCTAATGAAAATTACACTTTATCACCGATTCGGTTCCGTAGAGAAATGAATTCGCCCACCTGGGTCTATACCTTTAAAGCAGCGTTAGTTATTGATAGTCTTGTTGAAAAATGCTCACAGCTTTGCGGTTTCATCATAGGAGACCGATTTCCTAATTTATCACACTTTTTTTTGAAAATTTATTGACTACTGACTATTGTCCCTTATCTATTTTATCAGATTCGAATTGTGTTTTTTGCCCGACCGTGGACACAACCTATCGAGGACACGGGACGAAAAGGCACCGCACAAGTTACACTAGAAGTTGGTTTAGAAGAAGACGATGTTCCGAATCCAGACTTAACGAAACGTTTGACATTAGAGATCGATGCAACAAAGACAGTTACGGAACTGAAAACTGTATACTCAAAAGTGAGTGTTCATGTGTCATGTTTAGACTAAATAAACTCAGGGTNGTAGGTGTCGGTAACAAACCAGTAGCCAAATATTAAGCCTCACACTCCCGATGCTGCCAAATTTCATCTTACGCTTACCGAAATCCACCTATACCCTGTATTACCCGTTTACCCGCCAACAAAGGTGTCACACGTGAACCTTGTCAACCCCGGATTGTGAAATGTCCCCATGTCCGTAAACATTTTCTCCCCGTTGATCATGTTCTTATGTGAGGGTTGGTATATACATAGGTTTTCAAATGAAATGTAAGCTTCGGTGATTGTAAAGGTTATACACAATACAATGTAAAACAGTGTTATTGTGTTAGTGGTGAGTGATACATGTGTAAATGTATGGGTATGAGATATCAAAGNGTTTGATCATGTGATTTGGTCAATCGGTGTCTAACCCGACATGGGATATACTCCTGTAACCGTGAATGCAACTGCCTATTTGTTCTTTCAAAGCTATTCATTCACATGACGTGTGATTAGGCAAAACGGGCTACCTTGGGAGTTCCATTGGGAATTTCATTTAGAAACCTGAGCAAAACACCTGCAGCATATAATATCCCTACGAAGAAGGTCCACGACAGTCTTCTCTTTCAACCCCCAACTGCTAATAAAATGGAAACCTGGCCTTTATCTGTGTGTATGTGCGCAAAAAGAGCCACCATTCACATTATCGCTGACTTGACAATGGAAAACTTGGGATGATTCGGCCCTGTAGTGTGCGTGTACAACCCGATGCCCTGTTCAACTGTGTAGACTATAGTTTTGTTCTGTGTTGTACCCAGTTAAGATGAAGTGAATTCTACCTTGGCATAAATCTTGGAACATAGGATTTCGCTTGAAGTTCAGTCACTGATGGTAACTTGTACTGTATAACACTTGAAAGAGTTTCCAAGCACTATGTTTTAATTGCAGGAAGAGAAACAGTAGAACATTACGCTAACTGTAACACATCTGCGTAAGCTTCGGCAGAGGCGTTACAAATACGATGTGATCCAATGAGTTTTGTACACCTACCGGTGGATACTACCTCATTGTCTGACAATACACGAGCATAGTACGATTTGAAGAATTTTCTACACAAAAACGGAATCAGCAGATCGAAGTAGGGCTAAATGTTACATATGTGCCAAACAGTGTTCGAAACTGAAATGGTGATTGAACAAAATTTGAAATTGAAATACAAAGCTTGAATCTATCGGAAGAATGGTTGTTTTCTGAGATTTATATGAATTGTAATATTTCTTTTTATTTACATAGTAATTTTGGCGAGAGATCATCACTATTTCTCTTAAGTTTAACACACAGTTATTATGGAACTTGCATTTTTAATTGTCGGTGAAAAGCAGTGCGTTTTCTTGGTGCTTGGTTATCTTTTTAGTTTGGAGAACGCACATAAATTAGTCCTAAAGCCTTCTTTGGAATTATCTTCAGAACAAGGAAGATAGAATTCTGATTATGTGATTTGGTAATGTCGAAACAAAACGATATTTCTTGTTAGCAGAATTTATTGATTTAAGGTCATTCATGTTGGCACATAGTGTATGAGCATGTCTGTGCTCTAACAGGCGCATATTTTGGTGCCGGTTAATGGGATCAATCAATGATCATCAACGGCGTGTATATGTACACATTTGTTTTGACGTGTGTGAGTGTGTTGTACACAACATATATGCTCACAGAATGGCAGACATTGGCTAGATTGAAGGTCATGAGGATGCGTGGTGTGTATGTCGGAACATGTACTGTGTCAGCCGATGTGACCTTTCTTACTTTGGGTCAGGAGACAAAACTTGTTCTGATTTGCTTTTCACATTGGGCCAAGGCAGTTGAACCGCTTGAACCAGTCGTTTTTTGGCCAAATGGTTGTAACAAAGCAAGCGAATGGCGATCGCTTTGGCCATGGCTAGTGTCCAAACATCGGCCTCCTTCGTTCAAAAACATCAAAAGTCTTCTCCGATTCGATCGTGTGTCCGGTGTATATGAAATGACCCACGATCATTCTTGAGGTACCGCCGGTCTTCCCTCCACCATCGTGGGCGATGCTTGTCAGCGCATTGAGACAAACACCTTACCGTAAGACCTATCCCCGTCGCCAAATCTGTTGTGTACTGACTGTTGCTGAGACTGCTATCGCATCACCAATTTCCGAACCGAAGAGGAGAACTGTGAAAATTCAGGTTTACGAGATGACGCCTAACCTGGAGCGACGCGTCCAGTTTTCGGACAGATGCGATCAATCAAATTTGAATGCTGACGTCAATGACACACGTACAGCTTTCGAGTACACGCCATAGAACGATCGTG
>UZAN01039371.1:265550-280326 GCA_900618425.1 Echinostoma caproni | reverse complement strand
GCCATCCAATCCAAGACAGTGCAAACAGAAGCAAGATTATGCAAGCAGTATTGCAATCCGATTGGTGGAAGCCTGGATAACCAACAATCTTCTTTTGTTCATATTATTTATTCGCCCTTATTTCTTTCAATAAACGAACTACGTATTACTACTCCCGTGGTCTTTTCCTCGCATCTCATTCACCTGGGATGCCATTGTTGTCCAGTGCTTTCGTAATCCAGTCTGTGACGGCTTATCCTTGACTCGTGTTCCGTGATTTCTATTGCGTGGTTTGCATTCCGAATTCCGTGCGTAATACTACTACTACTACAATCATTAGAAGAACATGATTAAAATGGCACAGGACAGTATATTAGAAAAAATGTCTTCCTTTTTGTGTCGTCTTTACGCGTTAGCATTCGTTCTTTTTTATTGCTTCCGGTGTGTTCTGAATGTTCCATATCAGCTGACCAGTCAAAGTCGTCGAACCCCCCAGTTGATTACGCTGTCTGACCAATCAGAAACGTCTTACCGTCCGTGGTGAAATACAGTGATCGATCATTTTGGAACGGAGGCTTANGGAATCTCACCCAGCTGCTGCTTTTTTCTTTTGGCTATTCTCGCCAAACATGACTTTTTCGACCGGAATCTTTTGGAATTTAGCCTTCTTGACAGTAACATGCACTCCAGAATCACTTGAAGAAATAAATTAGCATGGCTAAATTCGGTTTCGGCAGTGTGCTTTTTACTTGTGTTCTTAAGACCGATGATTTGAAGAGCACCTCTCTGAGCATCGCTGTAGGGAAAGAATTTGCGGTTGTTCTCAATGACTGTACTAAGCTTTCTGCTTACGAATTTTCATGGTTCTCATTGAAGTGTTATTTGTATAGAGAAGGAGTAATAGAGTATTATTTATTCAGTGTGTGTTAACAACAAGAGTTGAACATGCAAACTACCACTTCAGTTAATGATCTGGTCCCCTCGGCAGGTTCAACTGTTTAAGAAAATGTATGCTATTAATAAGTAGTACAGTAATTCTATTGTTAATTTGATTTCTATTGACCTTACCTCAACCGTCGTCTACAGTGAGAGTTCTTAGATTAGCCAGTTCAGTCACCAACCTTCAGACAAGAGTTTCGGTGTTTTGGAATTCATTTGTAGTGTACGCTTATCGACCCATTTGGGATTTAAACTACTTCTCTGACCAAGCAAGTACGGTACTCCCGACTTTTGCTGCCTCGATGTTTGAATGACCGTAAAAGTGGGTAATTGTGCGTAATTGAATGAAGGAAATTACAAATGCACGCTTACGCACTGTCACGAAGATAGGTGAACACTGCTCAATGTTCCTGCAGATCGAAGTTCTCACATTTCGATGCGATTATTGAGTTTTTTAACTGTTTGGGATTGCATTAATATCATTCTGAATTTATGTACTGTTATAAATATTGCTGCAAACATATTAAAAGCGTTACATTCTCCGTTCCTATTTTTCACTGTCAGCAACCTGTTGTGACCTTCAGAGAGCAGACCGCTGTAGCAAGCAGACCTGGTGAAACGATTGACTTGACACTTCAAATCCAGGTTCCCCCAGGAGCCATTTTCCCCGATTCGAGTTTACGCGTAGAATGCCCAAATGAAGCAGGTGATACCGAGGCCAAATGCACACTGCTTGCTTTGCGATTAGAATCCGGTTTCAATTATGCCCAACTGGGGAATGAGTTATTCAAACCGGTATTCACTTCTTCGTCCAAGACAGATCAGTTGAATGTGATGGAAGTACCTCTGGGTACAGTGGTGCACACCGGTGAGTATCAATCGTACCTTCAATTGTTGACAATCACCAGCTTTCATAGTCATTATGATCGCCTGAGTGAGATTGGTGTTGGTCTGAGAGCTATTGCATGTAAGTGAATCTAATAAATGTAAGGAGCACCGACGGGATGCAAACTAACTGTAGTGAGTGTAGTAGTAGTAGTAGTGGTACTAGTGGTAGTAACAGTAATATTAGTAGTATTAGCAGTAGGAGTTGTTTGCACTGAAATCGGAACAAGAACCACTCAATACGGATCAAGGAATGCGAATCAAGGATCTGTAATCACGGAGTGGACCATGTAAGCACTGGACCGCAATGGCATTAGCATGAAATATCCCACATGACTGAGACACGAGGAAAAATCCTAAGGAATAGTAGTTCATTTATTGGAAGAAATAATGGGGAATAAATAATATATACAAATCAAGTTCATTGGTTGTCCTGGCTTCTACTAATCGCGTTCCAGTATTGCTTGCGTCGTTCTGCTTCTATCTAAGCCGCACGGTCTCTGATTGTCTCGTACAATCTACGTATGGTATGTAGTCAGAAACGATGACAGGCACGCGCGTTATTGACATCAGTCGTGAAGTTTGATTGATCACAGTCGTCCAAAAACTGTAACGCGTCGCCCCAAGTTACGCGTCATCTTATAGGCCGGGATCCCCACAACTCTCCTCCCTCAGAAGAGCTTTTTCGAAATGACTTGCTCTTGGGATTGAGTTTCGTAGTGCAAGGATATTAGTTTTTTCAGTAGGTAGTTCAGGAATACCGGATTTCTGTTTTCTGCTTTCTGTGCTTGAAGATGCGGGATCAGCGAATTCGGCGTTCCCACTGGTAGAATCCTTTGAACATACTGGTGGGTTTGTTGTCACTGATTTGCTGAATCTTTCTCCGAAGCAACACATTGCAGTGATGTTTGGCGGCTTCACTGATCTTTATTTGGTGTTGGGGTGCACAGCACTAACACATTTTACACACACACACACACACACATTTTTACAGGTAGTCAACAATTCAAACGAGAAGCGTTGATTCTCATCCGTATTAGTAGAAGTACTTCAACCAATATATATAGTCATAAGAGCAAAAACAGTTCATATTGCGACAGAACAATTAGATATTTATCGTGTGATAGAAACCCAAAGTAGAATAGACAACGCACCACATGCAATTTATTTTGGAATGTCTAATTCATTCTTCAAATGGAGCAACCAATTCCCATGAAATAAACCAATTTTAATGGTTTTTATAGGAATTTAAATCTCAAATAGACAAAACCACATTAAACCGCAAAACTATCTCTTGGTAGCTCAACCTCCTAATTTATGATTTTATTTTTATGATTGTTGCACACTATCCAATGTAAAATTTTCATTGTATTCAGATTCTGGTGTTAGGATCAACAATGTGAGATACTCTCAATGAGTATGCAAACATGGTTTCTCCTATTTTACCATGTAAATTTAAGATTGAAAGTGGTTTGATCAGGTTTTGGTAAGTGCCTTCCTTGTTCGCTTACGTAGTGATTATGAATTCCATCATGTTCTCTCCCTAGTCGAGTGGATCAGTTGGATGTGTTGATGATACCTCAAAAAGATCAGCTCTTCTCCGCTTGACACGACCAATGCACTATACATGATCAGATAACTATAAATTAATTCTTCCACTACCCTTGTGAAAATGTCTTCTACTTCTTCGTTCCTCCTATGTACTCCAATTTGATAATATTCCAATGGAGACTAAATCTGAAGGTGATTTTCCTTTTACAGAACTGAATAATAATAATAATAATAATAATTCTTTATCGTCTGCTGTTTGTGGATCGTGGTTCCACGATTCATGTACACATGGATAGAAATGTTCATTATTATGTAATGACAACAACAATGAATCACTAAAAGTTTTATCAATGAAGTATCACAGAGTTCCCTCATTCTCGACTCCTTCTCGACTGCGAACGCATTACCACGAAATTTGTAAAATAAGATTACCTCTTTAAGCTTTCTCGATGTCTAGATTGAGATTCTTCACTCCTTTCCTATTGACTTTATTGTAGTGTTTGCCGGCCTTCAAATAACGTTTTAGACCATTTTGCGTAGAAGCATAAAATGTGTATCCGGTTTCATGGCTTTTCATAGCTGTACATCAGTTCAAGTCCAAATGTTGCTTTACTATACCATCTGCTACAAATTCAGGTGCGAAATACCCCACTAAAGTAAAAATCTAAATAAATACATTTAGTTTGAAGAGGCACCGCAAAACTATTAACAAATCATGCATAATACGATCCGGGTGGCATAAAAGTGAGCAAAATAAGGAACAATGGAAAGTAATACACGTGTGTGCCTAAATGTGCTTGTGCTCGGGGAGAGTAAAAAATATTGATATAAATAATGCAGATTTAAATGGGTGACAGGCGTCAGGCAGTATTTTGTGAGCCAGTTTATCACAAGCTTCGGTGTGTTGAGAGACTGCGTGGTGGATTAAATAAATTTTGGTAAACGACAACACATGAATGAATGTCAGAGTGACCTCTAATACCTACATATAACCAACACTATTTTTTATGAATAAGTTATATATTTAAGGATAAATGTGTCCATGAGGTCTATTCGGAACACTTCATGTTTTAGGCTGGATAAATTCACTATTGATTATTTGAATGACAAGAGGTTTTCTTTCTCCTAAAATGTATTTTCCAACCCCTCATCATTTGTTTTGTTTCTGTGTTGACGTGAATTGCCAGGCTTTTACAATGGATCTTCGTTTAGGTGAAGGCAAAGCAAATCATTCTCCACGTCGCATTCCCTATCTGATCATTTCATACTTTGTTACTCGAAAAATTAAAAAAAGACAGTTATGCTCTAATTCATTCGGTAAAACGTGCGCTGTACAGTGAGAAAGACGTTGTCCAAGAGTATGAACCACTCTATGCAATAAAGTCTGTTGACCTTTAGTATATGTTAAAACTGTCACTTTCACATACCGCATTGAATGACCATGAAATTCTTCTAACCATTCATTCCATTCGACCCGGGATTGGGGAAACCCAAACGGTTCAGGTGCTACGCAGACCATCAGCTTATCTGATTCGGATTCAAATCTATTGAATGCGATAGNGCAACTTCGAATCGCCGATGGGAAATGGGCGGAAAATGATGCCGAACTGACAGTGAATGCGGCTGTACAGTTGAGCTCACTTTCTCAGAGTGCCAGTGCAAAGCTGAAAGTGTTTCGAGACGGAACGGAAGAGATGCGAATCACACTGCAGACAAAGGTAATCAACGATCAACCATCTTGCGCACCTGGGTGAGTCAATTGTATACTAAGATTGGCTTTGTTTCATTTGCGCATTTACTTCCTTTTCACTAAAACGATACAATTTTCCAAAAGAGGGAAGCGGCCAATCAAATGACTGCCATGTAACACAATGAGGAAAGTCGTATTTAGCTCACAACTACTCGTGAGTAGTAACGTTGGATAATTGATATTGATGTGAGCTGACTATCCTTCGAAATTTACTTTCACGCACAATCCTAAGTTCATCCAGTCAAACACACGTTCAGAAATACTGTACCCAAGTTTCGCTCTTATTAGAGCTCATCAGCAGTGGATATCCAGCCTCTCGTCCGGCCTGTGAGTTAAATGTATAGTATGTATATTATCAATTCAGCCTAGTACGTTTGTGGCAAATCATCTGGTAACCTGCATAGAAGACCTGATTTGGCGGGAGGCATTCGACCGGAGTTAACGGATAGTCAAATGTCTGTATTCATTTCTATCGAGCTAAAACTAACTGCCTGTCGTTGAAGACTACCCCTAAACAAACATGAATTGGCAATTCGATTCAGCTTCGGTTCGCTCAGGGCGACGGGTCCGGAGTTCAAATTGCAGATGGGACGGTGGATATGCACTGCTGATGAGCTCAAATAAGACCAAAGCTCTAGTCTGGTGCTTCCGAGTGTATGGTTGACTGAATGAACTGAAGTTTTTGCGTGCTGGTAAAGTCCGAACAACGATAGAAGTTAGGCGATGTTAATGGGAATTGTACACACACCCCGGGGAGGTAATCTAGTGACAGTTACCACCATGACAAATCCGTGTCAAACGTAATGATTATTCATTCACGATGATTTTCTACATGGGTTAGGACAGAATGAGAGCGGTTATCAAAGGTGCGGTTTCCGATCTTTTGAACATTACTGCTAGATGAACGCCAGTCGCGGTCACGAGAACAATATGTTCATCTATGACAATCACCCAGAGAATTTAAATTTAAATTTGAACGGGTACAAAAGACCCTAATATGTTAGATGAGTTATTCAACCAAACGACGGTGAAGCGGATTAAAGTCACCTTACATTTGACTCTGTTTTGCCTTCTGCCCTTGTTCTCAACTCGAACGTGTTGAACAAAATCATATTGAACTAAGTATCTGCATACAAATGAGGTCCATCGTGTGATATCTGCATAAGCTATGAAAAGTTAATGGTATTCGGGTAGAAAATTTACTTCAGTAACTAATATCATAATTTCAATATGCAATATAATAGATACAAGTAACCAGGGCAAATATTTACAGTCGCCCTTCCCATTTTGTCATCCTAGGGAGGAGCTTCAAGTTAACATCACAATGGAAATGAATGAGGATTCGAACCTGGAGTGTCAGAGTCGTCAATTGCTTGTGCATCATACGCTCTATCTTGTGGATGTGAAGATAGTCGAACAGAGTAAACTGATCAATCAGTTCACAAAAGACGACTCGAATTCAGACACAAGAATTGCAGCATTCAGTGTAAGTTTCCCATTGATGAATATGTTTCATATCTGTGCAAATCACTATATGGATCAAACTCGTTTGGCATGACCCGAAATTTAGAAAAATCATAGTTGGAAGTATCAAACACTTTTATTGATAGCCATAGTAAAATAATACAGATAATCTTAGGTTTATCTACCCTACAAAGTTCCTACTTCTTTTGGTTTCACTATTTCAGTTAGCGTGACCTTTAATGTCATGATGAAACCTGTAATAGTTCAAAAGTTACAGCTTTAAGTGATCCAGACCAGCATGGGAGTTCATTCTTTTTATTAAATGATTATTGCTTCATAAAGTTGTTTGTTCTGGCTAATCCAAGTAGTCTCAACGTTAATGTGTTGAAACTGCAGCAGGAAACCGGCAATTTAGGTAGACCTCATGCCAAAATGACCGACCCATGTGCTGCTAAATAAAGATAGACACCTAGGATATTGAAATATTACAGTAATTCTGTTGAACTAATGGGTCGTTCGTACAAATAGATCCATATGATTTCGTTTTACTTAGGGTTTCGTTATCTTACAACGGATGGTAGAGTAATCGTTGTCGAAAATTTATATCATGGGAACATTAGCACCGCTCCTCACTATATTGAAGGTTGTTTACCAATAACTTCCAATCTTCATTAGAACTCCTATCGGATATTCAATGTTGATTCGCAAACTTTCATTTTTGGTTTCTCTGGAAAACCATGACATAACATGTCCCATCCAGGGATAGTCCACTTTGTTTTCATATGTCAGCTACTTTTCTGTGTTGCATTGGAGGTAGACTTGCTAATCAGCGCCAGTGGCTTTTTCGGTCCAGATGGCATTCTTTTGTTCGAAGCTCAGACATGCCTGATATTTCTTAGACGTCGAGCTGAGTTCCTGTTTTGCTCATTCCCTTCCCGATGGGATTGATGGAATATAGCCTGACTGGTTGGTCACCTTTTTCCGCAAATCCAGTTGCCATTCACCCCTTGCTTAACACCCGGACACTCGATTTACTGTTAATTTCCACCACTGCTATTTTGTTTTGTACATCTTTGGAGCTGAACTTAACAGCTCACCGGGCCATAATATTAACTCTCCTAACCGAAACATAGACGCTAATAATCCTTCACAAGCTTTTATCTCTTACATTCAATTGTCATTTTTCAGTCTTGTATGCAATGGACGACTAATTTTTGAACGAAATTAACGAACACAAAATCATTATGATGCGACCTTTGGTAGCGGGAACCGTATGGACCGATAACCTCGACATGCAGATAAACCACCATAATTAGTTGAGCACGGCATTGCGCCACGATAATCCAACTAACAACTTGCTCTGCAGCCATGATGCTGAAAGTACGATGGAAGAAGGATTATTTGATAAGCCATAGAACTAGGTCAAATTGGTATCGACTATCAATGTTCAATGTTCAATGTTCTTCAATTAGAGGCAGAGGGTAATTTCCCGTATGAGCCTCAATCACCACAGACTCGAAGATCTCATTCATGATAGATCTGCATACCACATTGTTCGCAGGACGCTGTCGAGCTTCCCCTTGAATATTAATCGATATTCGGGTAAGCTGTATCAAATACCTCAATGATGCTATCGATGATAATCTTCATTGGTTCTCTCATATTCAACATATGGTAACATATGGTAAAAATCGATAACTTACTTTTCATAACCGTTAGTGTCGTCAGTTTCCAATTCAACAGTCGTACACAATGGGGTTTATCCGTTTTACTCTTCTGTTCCTTCGTTGTCTTTACATCTTGGTGAATGAAAGATGAAGGCGGTTTTGATAAGCAATGTGTTTGAATGTCATTTGAATGCATGTGNTACAGATCTCACACATTCACTACATCAATATTTAATTTCCTGTCGTCTCCATCCGTCTACTAGCTTCAATTACTGTAGTATTCCCTCTGGCCTAAAAATATATCGTAAATCTACGATACCCATTTTAATACATCTTCTAGTTACCAAGTTGCATCCAGCGGTTTATTGAGTAAAAAGTGAGTTTTGAGGCTCATTCTACTATGCAATACTACCCTCATTTACACCTGAGACAATACCAGGAGTCTGGGAAACAGAGAACGAAGTGGACGAAGCTTTTAAGTGTCAATTTGAAAAGTATACAAAGATTGACATCATGCAGTAAAAGTTACCTGTATTGACTGAATTGATGCATAAGCTAATTGATACCCACTGGTGAAAGTCGTTACCTCGCTCATTTTGAGGTGACCACTGCAGGTTAATGTCGTTGACTTAATTCTGAACATACTGAATCTCGATTATTTGAGAAGTTTTTCCTATAGGATAACTTATCACTTTTATTCAACCCCAACCAAATGTATACTTATATCGAGAGGATACATCCGGCCATCAACAATATTGCGTTCAGGGCAATTGCACGCTGATCGTTGTTCGATCGTNTTTACACAAACTGAGATCATGATGTTTCATTTGTTTGGCTACGTTATAGCAGACTGATTACCAACAAACTTATGAGTTAAGCTTTGTGCACTGTTCAACAGGTGTTACGTTAGCACTGGTTATATCGCAGAGAACAAAACTACAATGATCAGTAGCACAGATCATTAAAGAGTAATCTCAATAAATTTTCCTCAGCAGAATATGCATTCGACTATCTGATAACCTATCTCACTTATAAGAAAAGGTGCTTACTCACCGGTATTAGTAGTTAAGCCTTATTTGCACAACCTCAATGCATCGCAAGGCCACAGCTGATCCCATGTCCTGATTTACTGCATACATTCCATATCTTCTACAGGCTGGGGCACTCTACTTTGGTCAAAGTGCAGCCATGACCTTGTCTATGCAAGTGGATCCGAAGATAGAATTCAAAAAGACAGAAAATTCCAAGTCAATTTCTGTAACAGCTGAATTGGTGTGCATGGCAAACAAGCGCACATCTCCACTGCCCCAAAACTCCGGTGGTCGTCCGGCAAGATTTTTCAACTTCGCTCAAGTAAAATTGAAGCGACCCGACTCAGGTGAGTGTTTCGTGTTCAACGTTTCCACAATTATGTCGGAGAGTTGTATTATATGGGCATTATTTTACAGTATATTTGACCGTTTCTTTCATATTCATATGTTGCAGGCAATACCATTTTCCCACAGGTAACATTGAAGGTTTAGGCCTGAGACGTAACTATATGTATTTTGTATTGCGGTGTTCACCAAAATTATTGAAAGAGTCCAGCAGAGCACATTTCAAACAAAACAACCGAGTGGTGAACATGCTCGTTTTCAATGATTTGTGTTCATATAAATACATCATAAAGTGGGAATCAAATTGTCCTGGGAAAATGAAATAAAACCACAGATTACTTTGGAAACGATTGCATCATGCGACCAGAAATCCGATGCACCACGATCACATTATCGTTCATCCACTCATCCGAGAATAGAGATTTATTCGTGATGTAGTTCGTGTTTGGAAGGGGTTAGAGAATCTTTGGCGCATGCACCAATCGGGTTTGGACACACAGCTGGGGACGGGTTCAAAACGAATTCTCATCGCCTCTGTTGTGGCCAGTGTCAGACAGTGAATCTGCCTGGATAAGTCATCCACGAACTTTGCACGGTGGGAGGAGCAGGCCTCTGCCACTTTCACAGTGTGATTAGCTTCAGCTGGATGTGCAAACACTGCACTGGTGAGTGACGTAATCGTTCGGTGTTCAGCAACGCAGAGTGGTGGTCACGAATCCTTCCGGATAATCGCTTGATTGTGTAACCTACGTACGATTTTACATAGAGTCAGGTAAATTACTATACAAAGAATGGGACAGCATAGCCCAAAATGATAATAAAAGTGCTTGAATTTGATGTTTGTTGAGTCGAGACTCAGAGACANGAGACATTCTCCATTGGAAAATTTGCCTCACTGCTGCAAAACACTGAACATACAATGTGTTTGCGAATTATATGCGACAGACTGAGGTACTGGGCCATCCAACCACGGAAACGGTACTAGGATTATTGTCTGATAGGTACTTTGTTTTCTGAAATGTCATTTTGATCCTTCAAGATGTAATAGGTGACCATTTGTAGAGTGTTATGTTTTGGTTCTATCGGCAAACATTCGAGCCCTAAGTATCCGAGACATTTTTGCGGGGAAGAGCTCAATATTTTTGTTATTCATAAAATATCTTAGGAGGTGTGAACATCTTGGAAATGGAGAATAGAAGCAAGGTTGCATTTGTGAAGATGTGGCTCAACAAGAACCAAAGTTGAGGAAAACGGTTATTCGCTGTCACCGAATGGTCATCATTTATTTATCGGAAGGATATGGACTAAGCGAAAATACNAAGCGAAAATACAGATTTTTGGGCTCAACTTACAAAATAACATCGCGTTGAGATCGCGCATTCCAAACTGGAAAGGGTGCTAAAGCATCTAAGAAAGAAGCAACAATATATGTACGGCGAGCATCTCAAAACTACTTCCTGTATGGTAGAACATCAGGAAGAGTTAGTTGGTTTCTTTTTAATCAGCTTTGAATTATGCAGCGGGCCCAGATCATATGTGCTAGAGATAAAAAAAATAATATTTAATCAAATTTAGCGACAGGATGAAGAATAACCTTGACGGATTGGGTAACTTACACAGAGTAAGCAATGGGCAGATGAACTACAAGTGACAGATTACGGTTCGCTTGTGTTTTTCTTCAACTGTTTCCAGTCAGTTGGCATCCCTTGACTCTGTTCGAGCCGCAAACATCTGTATAAATTACTTTCAACATTAAGGCTGCTGCTGATCAAAATTAAAATTCGGTGAGACAGCATCCTTTCAATAAATTGAGCTTGATCGATTGGGTCAGAAAACTAGTCACGGCGGGTTGGATCGATAAACTAATCATTCTGCTGCGGTCAAGAACCGTTGTAGGGACCAGCCCTCCAAATAGACTCTGTATGACTATTGAATGAATTTCAACTGAGGGCAATTTTCCTCGATTCGCCCCACCCGCTGCCGCCACCTGACTGTTTGCCATTGAGAAGTACCGTTAATAAAAAAGCCTAATATTGACATTCAATCGTGTGAAAAGTAGTTGGAACACTGTCCATGAACAGCAAGTTGAAATCAGAATCAACGTATTTACGGAATGCAAGCAAAAAAACTCTCATCTGGGACCCAAAACAAAAATTAGAATTCCGTTTATCCATTCTAAAGATACTCACTTACACTTGGTCGGCTGAATGCATTGTAAGAATTACAATCAGGTTACCAAAGAACAGTTAGCTTCCACTCGAGCGGAACTCCGTGGGATAGATATTCCAATTAGCTTTACCACCAGCTGTTTTGGCACAATAGACTAACATTAGGTAAAGTCAGCCATATGGTTTGTTCTGCAGACATGAGGTGTATATTCTTTGATGCAAACTATCAGGCACTACCCATGGCAAGGATCTCCAGTGATTATATACATTATTGTTTATGGCTCCCTTTTCACAATGAAGTAAATCCAACTTCTGTTAGAAACTAAACATAAGAAAATCCATGTAATCCGCGGACTTGGTCACAAAGGTTACTTTAGTCTTCGCCGTTATGAACATTGTGACTGACCCTAGCGTTGATTGACGACCGCTTGAATGTCATGAACGGAGACACTCGTGTACCAACTCGATTCCCCAAATTCTATTCAATCATTTATACTTCATTTTCTCAGTTTCAATAAAAATGGCCAAATCAAAATGATGCTTCTGATAAATGTTGCAATTCAAAACACGATTCAACTAAACCACCTAACTTCCCTTGCTGTCAGTCAACATGGGATGTTTTGAAGTGTCCCAGGCACAGTTCATTTTGCATTACCTGAATCAGGCTTCCAGTTAATTAGTCTAGCACCCCACAGACGTTTTTCTGTATGAGGATAACAACGAAAGACGCTGTGTACTTTGAGCCAAAACCCTTGCGTGAACACGTTTTCAATGCACTTCTGTAAACTCTCAGGACACTTTGATTCGTAACGTTTCAGGTTATAGTTGGTTGGGAGAACTGCTGAGTTATCAGCCAGTTTTCAATTTGCTTATCAATTTTCAGATAGGTTTTTCATCCCGGTAAGTTCACTTAAAATGCCATCATTAGGCAATTCGAAATAGTTGATTTTTTGTTGAGTGCTATCATTTGCATAACGAAGGCAGCGCAATCTGGAAAACGGTGAAGCCTTGGGTCTCCTACAGTTCAACCTGGAAAGAAGCCAGATACCTCATAACTAAGGAGTTCTATCATGGCTGGGCAACTTGAATCGGTCTAAGCCACGGTCTATTCATTGAATGGGGTGTAAACTAACCTTCCAGGTTTCGGTGTTAAATTGGGTTACTGGACTTGCACTGCTAACGAGGCCCATCGAGTTCAATTTCGCTCTCCCGTGCCACCTAGGAATTCTTTTATTTTTATTTGTTCCTGACGGATTATGAAAAGGATTCCCATAAATTCCTCATTCTTTTAGAATCTTTATGAACCTATTGTATTCGTTAGTCGGATTTGGAGAACAAACTATCCTTTGTCTGGAAGTTAAGTAAGACCTGGCTAATTTCCGATGTGAACTACTATCTATATACACGGATGTATTCCAAAGACCATACGGAACTCATCAACGGAACTAGAAAAGACCGTCATTTGGAACAAAATCTGAAATTATTTTGATTTTTTTGCTTATCGATGTGAATTGAAAATGCGTAATTTAATTGAAAGTATTGGATTTTACAGAAATAGTACATATCTAATGGAGGGGCTTATGGTAGTTTATCAAACGGGCGAAATGCAATCCATTGATTACGGGTTTACATATTCAAAGACCGCCTATTTATATAAAATGCTAGAATAAATTAATATAATATACTCGAAAACTTTGCACATAAGAACAAACTGTTTTTAGGTGAAACGGGCCAAAATGTTTCAGGAATACCTTTTGTTAAGGTCATGGTGCGAACCAATTGGAATGATATCATCCCACACGAAAAACTAATCTAACTGATGAGATGTGGACAAATGGGAAACACATGGAAATGAAGCAATACGATAGAAACGGATCACGGTGGAAAAACCTGTTTTATGAATCCTCTCAATGTGGAGTGGTGGTTTTCAATCAGCGTCCATTTTGAAGTGAATCGTATCATTCACGTTCAGCTATAATATCTAAACAAAATAGGTGGCATAAAGCCTACATAAATCGAAACGTTTCACCATGAATTGGTGCTCCTTCAGACCGATTTGTTTGCGGCGTGGGTGGATTGCGTGACAGAACGTCAGATCGCATGCTCAATGCAGTGACTTTTCCTAATGATAGTGTTTATAGTCGGTTTGCATATGTCTTCGATATTACAGGGAGAGAGGGAGAAAGAACAAGATGCTTCTGCTCATATCCATGGCCACTGGAGTTGCCCTGAAAGCAAGAGTAATCGTTAGTCACTCAAAATAGGTAGTATCGATGAATATGTGAACTTTTCGATGGTTCCATTCTGCTTTCAGTACAATCATATGCAATCAATTAAAAATGTGCGAAGGACAGATATGAATGTGTAACACGCACCACACCCACACCCTTACCAAACACTGACAGTGTCTAACCCATACCCCAATCCCATCGAACGATGAACTAAACTACGGAGCTCATCCATTCGGTACGCACGAATTGAACTGAATATGATTGCAGTGACTGGAGAATGAAATCATCAAAAACGTGTTCACGTTTCTGCACATTGGGTTCTGATGGTCATTTATGGGCTTGTTTCAAAAGTTCGAAGCTAAATTACAATCTCTTGTGTTCTAATCGGTAAACAACATGCATTACTCAATTTTCGAGTATCAAGTTTAGATTAGTCCATTCGATTATTCCGAGGCACTGTAGATGGTCTTGGGTGTGGGTTTGGGAGCTCGTTAATTTCCAACTAGTTGAATGCATTTACTACATGCGATGGAAATATTTTTGATAACCAACAAAGAGCACGGAACAGCTGTTTCGCTCTATTTGGGACTCGTCATCAGTCATCACAAACATTCATTAGTATTTAAATACGATATTTGACCGCTGAATAATCAAATTTGAACTGCCACTGCTTATATAAACAGCCAGTGATGTACAAAAAGGCAAGTCTCCAAACATCTCTCTACAAATTCCGTCACTCTGTCAAAGATTTGGCAGGTAGAGAATA
>UZAN01039371.1:243984-264479 GCA_900618425.1 Echinostoma caproni | reverse complement strand
CGAACCTGCTTTTCGTTGTGGAGTAATTTCTATATGGAACCTTGTTATTAATGAAAGCCGTGATATTTCGTTCAATTACTAGTATTCAAATATGTTTGTGTTTTGTAATGTAAATTAAAGGCTATTCCACCTTGCATATCAACATATCTCAATTTCACAGCTGACTCGTGTATAAGTGAACTGAATATGCAAAACACCATACGTTTGCTGGACTGTCAAATTTCGGCGTTCGCTTCACCTGATCCATCATATTCCGTCCTCATGATTCGGCCGAATTCGGGTCGTGGTTGGCGTATTCCGGCGCGAAGCGGGGCGTTTACACGATATCGCTACGTGACGGTGGTTTTTGGGAGCTTGACCGAACTGGCATCTCTGAGTTTTCAACTTTTGGACACCTCAAATAAGATAGAACAAATTGCGATTTATTCGACCAATGATGGTCGAGACTATTTCCTACATGAGGAGGTAGGTTTATGTGGCTTGATCTTAAATTGCACGAAAGTATTTCAAACTTAGGCATTTCTCCAATTTGAGTTTGTTATCCAATGATTTTACACTTGATTAAACAAAACGTATTGCTATCAGCAAAAATCACTAGTCGGAATGTATTAGTCATCAATTTTGGGGTCTTGACAGTTGTCTTGGACAGTATCACTTTTTCTCCCGTGTCTGTTGACCGAATGATCAAACTCGTAGCTCAGCTGGTAGAGCGTGCGCGTACGAAGCGTAGGCCGTGTCAATGCGTGGATTCGAATCCCACCGAGGCTACTCAACTTTTCGCAATCGACATACAAACTTCAAATCTGCCAAGCAACTATTTGAACAAACTTTTATTTAACTGAAATGTTTCGCCCAATAACCAGATGGTGAGATTCTGTATTGGACTTTCGATCACAACTGAGAAAGCATGGGCATGAATGAAGCATACTAGTCAGGCAGAAAAACGTCGGGTGTATTTGGAGAGCCACATAGCGTCATGAACAGTAGACATTTTTCTACAATTGGACGAATGTTAACATCTTGGAAAGGACCTGCAGCTTTGGTGGTTTATTCTTCCTTTTATTAAACTGTATTAAATAATAAAGCAAATAAGGGAAATACTTTGACATTTCACACATTTAAATTATCGGCTCAGTTTGCCGGTTAATACTCACTCATAAACTGCAGTAACACTTAGTTCAAAGAATAAAAACATCTGTTTGGAACCCGAAAACCAACCTAAAC
The DNA here is from genome assembly GCA_900618425.1 of Echinostoma caproni. NCBI lineage: Eukaryota > Metazoa > Platyhelminthes > Trematoda > Plagiorchiida > Echinostomatidae > Echinostoma > Echinostoma caproni. The sequence continues at coordinate 263,255 of UZAN01039371.1, read as the reverse complement.
ACGTGTCAATCGATGTTTCGAGTACCATCATTCGGAAATCCTTGCGTTTCACAACCAAATGCATTATCGGATGAGGTAAAATGGTTTTTGATCCTCGAAGACTAAATCCATTTTATATATTCGATCGCAGTTTATAACAACCAAATCCGTCACAGTGGCTAATGCAGTTGGTTTTGAATCGCTGTGACCATTTGTGGTTGTAAATATGAGCTTGACATTAAGAGGTCAAATTTTTGTTCCACTCCAACCAACTTTCATTTGTTCCACCTCACTCAAATGTTTTAACTTTTCAGGGTGATGTCTCATTTGATTCGGATACCAGTGGAACATACTTTTTCAAAGATGTGCTATACACCCGTGGTTTGCGTGTCGTTTTCAAGAAGTTACAGCATGACAGTAGATCTACTGTGATCACCATGGATTTCCATGTGTGCAGTCAATCAAAGGATGAAAACACATTCGGTAGGCAAACCACTTTCAACTTGTATGCGTCCTGTTTTGCTCAGACCAATTTTGGATTCATGTTGTGCCACATTTTTTAAAACTATAGGAATGATAAGATTGATATTTCTTAGACTGATATCTCTAGGAGATGTTCAATTGTCTGATTTTATGTTCTAATCCTGCGCATACTGCTCGCCGCCATCCAGGAAGTCGTCTGGCAAACGGAAATTATGAGAGGGTCCAAATCAGAAGAAAAGTTGGAGCTATATGTTGCGTTTTTGCTGTATCATGAAATATCAACTACCACGACCGAGTGATAGTGCAATACGCAACGTTTTGATTTCTAACTCAAGTTTTTATGTATTTCCTTTAGATTTATCTCTTCGATACGTGACAACACATAGAAATGAAATTCATACTACCTAGTTTATCTTCTACTCGCAATTCAAGTAGAGAAAGTTTACCTCAAAAAGGAGAGAGTAAGGAAGTTACAAGACTGCAGAAAGTATTGCTTCGAACTGATCATTCAATAGAGTTTATCTGAAAACAAAATGCTCGGTTTATCCAATCAACTTTTCGCGCAGAAGGCAAAATATTTCAGTTCCACACCTGTTAAAACTCAATAATAGTGCATACCGACCGGGGTTAACACACACGACTTCCATGTGCGCAGCGGTTTGGTCACTGTCACTGACGTGCTTTGGACCCTATGGTCCGATGTTCGAGCCCCGCCACCGCCACCCAACTTTGGTGGTAGATAGCTCTACTGTTATCCGGTTCAATACCAAGCCTGACTTAAAGGGGCCTTGTGTGGTCCGCCACTCCAAGTCCCAGGGCTTAGGTTACCGGTTTCCATGACGGAGCAGCAGGTCTTCGTGACTATGGGGTTCGCCCCGTCTGCTGTTCACAACACAAATGTGTATAATAGAAAAATGTGCGAGATCCGAAGTTCGAATCCCAAAAGATCCGGTGCATGTGCACTACTTATGAGCTATAAGAATAGTAAAGCATGAGTCCAGTGATTTTCGAGTAAATGGTTACCTGGATGATTAGGCATGAACGTATGGGCAAATAAAATGAATACCTTTTTTAGCTGGCACAACTACCAACAAACAACTGTGTGATGAGATCTTAATTGGTAAACGTTTTACTCAATGGAACGTTTGCTAGAGTCCAGATAACCGTAAGGTAAATTGTCCGTTATCTGCTTTTTTTAAGTGAAATCATTAAGACTATGACAAGCCTTCCCCATGATCAAGTTCAATATAAAGGACCATATCCCAGTAGGGAATGATTAATGTCCAGGACGATTTCGCTGCCTCTCACCATGATGCATACTGTAGAAAACGCAATATTTATATGGGTCTTCAGCATATGGACAAAGGAAAGTATAACAAATTAGAACAGCTAAACATAAAAGGTGAAGGATTAAGAGGCTTACGTCACCATGTTAAGGACAAGTTAACAGAGCTCGATTGACGACGATCGCTTCAGCAAACCCTGGAAATCTTGCAATTCGTGACTTGTGGGTAATTCAGCCGGCGTGATTCGGTCAATCTGGCGTTGCGTCATCAAACGTTGTCGAGCAATAGTTGATCATGGCACCTTGTAGTATCGACCGTCGTTCAAACAACACAGTTGAAGTCAAGGCCACCACGAAGGAAATGACCGTCATCATGTTGAGGTCCTGAGAAATCGTCCTGAATATAAACCGTACCGTATTGCGATATGATCTTTACTCTTTAAATTCTATATATTGTAAACATTGAATTTAAAACCTGTTTTGGAATAATACACGACTGGTGTTCACCACAATTGCATACTTGCAATAGCGGTCACTACAAAGTGCATCACGAAATACGTTCAGATTTTTAACAATACGCATCGCTTAGTTTAATTGCTGTGATTGGATAGCATTGAAAAATTCCAGAATAAAGAAATGAAGGACATATACTGTTCAATTCACTTTCAACTGTCGATTAATAAGTTGCATGTATAAGAGCAATTTATAGAGCATCACATAAAACGTTTTTCTGTTTTGTTGTCTTTCACGAGATGCAGACAACAAATTCAAATGTATATATCCTTTCCAGATCCGTGCGCGATAAAACCATACACAATAGGACCAGTCGATGGATTTCTGCCAACGCCGTTCTCTTGGGAACCCAGAGTTGTCTTATTTGCCAATGATAAAATGTTTTTCTGTGATTTGACGCCACCAATCAAAAGTCCATTTGAGCAAACCAAACGTTGTTTTATGATTAAGAAAGATACAGATATCACTATTCATGGTAAGTATACCCATCGTGTACGGCTTTTGGTAGAACCTATCAATCCATCCGTCCATACATCAATCAGCCAATCAAACAATCAATCAATCAACCGACCAATCAAATACTACATTAGTGAATATCGCTATCAATAATTAAGTATCCTTGAATGGAAAACACAGCAAATTACTTAAAACCAGACACGGGTCTGTGCCTTTAAAACGCATATCAAGAGGACCATTGTGTGCTTGAGAGTAAATACTAAATTACGTTTTTGCCTCAGTGTACTAAGTTTATGGACAGCGAATGCTAATAACCAGGATAGTAACAATCTGACAAAGGGAAAAGGAAACACTCGTCTAAAGATGCAGTGAGTTCATGAAATCCGTGGACAGTGTACATTCTAGCAATAATCGGGACATTCTTTGCCGAGGAATTTTATGTGATAGCGAACCAAGAGCACTGGATAACTTTGCCCTCTCGAAACAATACAATATTTTGTGAAACAAGTCGTCTGAATGTGGTATGAGTAAACCAAGCACATAAAGTAAGTTAACACTAGCCATGTGTAAGAAGTTGTCACGGTCGAATATTACGTATTGTGCCATTTAGGCGGCTCAGGCAACGTAAGGCTGATCGATTACGAGTCAGGTAAGTTGCAGTGAGACGTATTTTTTCTTCCTCCCCAGTGGGGCTCGCACGACGGACGGATTGATGGCAAATTCAAATTTTTATTGTGGATAAATTACAAAGCTGATGCTTACTTATTGAATGCCATAGAATCTGTACACACTTGGTTAGGTTGGTAGTACAAGTAAATAGAAAATGATAATGTCTATTCACAGGTGCTGAAAATTTAGGTGTTTCAATGCTTTATCGACCGTGACTTAAATGCATCGATGGTTGGAGCACAAACAATTTGAGGTGGAGGAGAGTTTCAGATATTACAAAATCTGAGACTGAATGAGTAACGCCGGCTGTCCAGCCGACTATTTTGGAGTCAACGTTTAAACGGATGACCTCTGAGGTGACCATTCCTGGATATTGTTAGTATAGTACTACAAGGGTGGTTAGGTAAGTGCAGTGTTTGATTTACGAGGACTGTCTCCCCTATTCGACGGTATTCAGCCGAATAGAGTCCGAGAATTCGCAGCCATTCAACCTAGTTCTTAGATTGTAACTCTGGTCATTTTGTTTGCTGTTCTCTGCGGACGTGTGAGTACATTTTGGTCGTGAATTAGCCATGGATTACAAGCCTGCATAGTATATTCGGTGCGTAGTCTAGTGTATGCTGATAGCAAACAGGGGAATAGGTTTGCTTCAAATGATCAAAAATCACGTGCTCTTTGACCTTTGATGACTCTTTACCCCAATGTGTGGAACATCCTAGATTCTAACGAACAATAAATCCCAGATCCAATTTGTTTGGTGCACACGGTAATGGCTGGTTTCTCAGTACATGTGGAAAGCGACCACTGTGACGCCACGATACAATCTTGCAATTCTCAAAGTTGAATTCGATGTCACCATTGATAAGCCATCGGTAAGCTGCATCGAGTTTCCTGCAAGGTTTCATAATCTTCAGGATGTTTTACCGTTCTCCATGTTTTGGCGTCGTCAGCGAATAATAATGCGTTTTCTCCAAGGAAACCTGGTAGGTCGCTCATGAATGCTAAGAAAAGATACGGATCAAATACGGATCCTTGTGGAACTCCAGGTAGTGAGCGACTAGATCTATGATAAACAAATTGAACGAGTATATTCAATAATGAAATAAGATACTTTTATTATTTGATCATTGCGTGAGTTTCCTTCTTTCTAAGTTGGTTTGTTCATATTTAAAATTTAAAATTGCAGATATCGGTCAAATGTTGTCACAAATTGTCAGCTACTTACCATCGGAGAAATCTATTTTTGGAATTGGCCACGATGAACAAAGTTTGGTTCAGGGCACCAATGATGGCGAATCATGGATTGGTGTTAATAGAGACCTTTACCGCCTAGCCATCCAAGACTCCAAGGACGTGATTAACGCTACTGTGGTCCCCTGGATGACAATAGAGGGTAAATTTGAGGAGGGCGTCACGGGCGAGTCGTGTGTTGCGTACACACAAGGAGACTGGTTTGGTAAGCGTGGATTTTGTATTTCAGGAATTTGTTCCTTTATTCAGTTGTTCGAATGCAATTGTTGAATAATTTAATGCCCAGCTTTACCTCCGTACCCTTCAATCAATATTTGTGTTTGAGTTGTGTGACGATAAGTAGCTATCTTCAATCTTACCCAGTACCATAGCAACACTTGTACAGAGTGAGATTTCTACCCTGCCCAATGTTCTGGTATCCAAACGAACGCTATCAATCGTTGCACCAGGTTAGCTTTTTAGTTTCGATTGATATGATGAGTTCGGATTCTTATGCAAACTTTTGCTGGAATTAGTAGTGACTTCTTTTGGTCCAAGGAATTTCAGTGATTTTCTCATTTGTTCAGTGGTATCGTGTACAATGTTTGTTTAAAAGAACAGTGAAACGAAACACTAAAGGATGTATGCACGCATGTGTGGAAGTATGCTATTGACTAAGTTCTACTATCCCATTCGAATGTGCAGAGGCTACAGAAGATGAGATAATTTGGGGTGAGGTGCCGGATAGTGGCTTTCGCCAAATTGTTTTGCAGAATGAAGCAGTTCGGTTAACAGTTGTTCGAAAATAAGTGAAGTTACGATGCCCTCAGAATACTATGATGCCTGATTTTGTTGTACTCGCTTGCAAAAATATCTGAGATCAGATTTGAATTGAACCCGCTAATTGTTTCGACCAGCTGATCAGAAAATTTGGAATCGTTTGTTCAAAAATATCCTCCACTGATGTAGGAAATGAGAGGTGCAGTTTAGTTTAACTCTAATGCGTTCGAGAATTAGGGAGGGAATACATACGTCTCATCCAGAAGGTTAGAGGCTTGTCAAGCTACTTTTGCAACTTTTCTAAATGAAAAACAGTTGGGTGTGACACATACATCTACACACCTAAAAAATGTGATTTATTGGTAGATAATTTGGGATAAATGCCTTGTTTAGCCGGCAACTTAATTGTAGACAACCACGGATCTTGGTTGCAACATCCGATATTTGGTGACCTGAAGAAAACATCTATATTTGGCAACCGTAAAGATGTATTCCACTATCACACCTAAGATTCACCTCATTCTTCCAGTTGATGCTCCCTTTTTGAAAATACATTCTATCGATACATTCATCTCCCCTGGATGTGTTTTCTAGGAACACCAGCTAGTTGTTCAAACTAGCTTTTGAACAGATTTTCAAAAGAGAAGATGGAACCCGGTGGAGTTTCGGAGATACCGTTACGAAACCCGAAAACATCGTGATCAGTTCATTCCCAAAAATCTCGTAGGAATATTTGTCTTTGAATGAAACCGTCTGAATGAGCTAATCGGGGAAACGTTAACAACAGTTTTGCCTAGCTATGACACAAACCAACACTAACAATGTGAACGTACAGCGATGTCTTCATTTTGTCTTTTTCTTACTTCATTTTTCTACTTTATTGAATATACAAATGTACATTCAACTTTCAGGAAGGGGGCTGCGACCAAGCAAAGGATGACCGGGGAAATACAGATATAGGGAAGATGGGCGGCGGTGGAGCGGTCCGAACCCGGGACTATCGGGTCACAATTTGGTGACCTAACCTCTTGGTCACCACCGCTCTGTGAACAAAACCACTGAAACGTACTGCTAAAATGAAATGTGTCCAAATAAAAAGCCTGATTCTGTATCGAATATGATTGGCGCTATTTTTAAGTCTATTCTTGCAATAACTGAGCTGCTACAGATGTCTGAGGATGTGCCATTCATCAGGTCGAGTTCAGCGTCTTTTATTGATTTGAGCTGACTATCCTTCGCACTTTACCTTCATGCACAATCCTCAGTTCATCGATTGAACGATACACTCGGAGCACTAGACCCGAGGTTCGCTCTTCATGGAGCTCACCAGTAGTGTATATCTTCCGTCCCGTCCGGGATTTGAACTCCGGACTCATCGTATGGAAGGCTTGCGCGTTACCACCGTGCCAATTAGATCATAACATGGTTCAACCAAATTGCCAATTCATGTTTGTTCAGGTGTCGTCTACAGTGATAGTCAGTTAATTTTGGCTCGACAGCAAAGAAGGGAGACACAGAGGACATACTGTTAACTCCAATCAAAAGCCTCCCACCAAGTCAGTACTTTCATGCAGGTACAGACTGATTCACCAACGAACGTAAAGGGCACTACTGAAGCACTACTGATGAGATCCATTAAGAGCGAAACTGGAGTCTAGTGCTTTCGAGTGCATGGTTGAATCGATGAACTGAGGATTGTGCGTGAAGGTGAAATCGGAAGGATAATCATCTCAAATCAATAAAAATCAATTATCCCACACCACTACTCACAAGTAACTGTGAGTCAAATGGAAGTTTAACGTTGTTGCAAGCATTCAGTGTGTACAACACCTACTTGAAACTTTTTGTTTTGTGCTATGGGTATCGACGAAAACATGAAGCGAAATACTGAAAAACACTGTGCAGTTGTTTTCACATTGGTGAGACTCATTAGCAGTGTGATTTAATCGATTCAAATGAGGTCTTCACGGGTACAATGCAAAACCCACTGCCTGCCGAACCACCTGGCGGATGATCAGACTGAGTCTTTTCGTCTACACCACATAGACAAGTACCCCTGTTTGTAAGCTCGTGGCGAAAATTTCATTTGGCTTTTGTGAGTACTACAAATCCAGAGTTTTTACTCGGTCGGAAATATCACAAATCGAACTGCCTGTTCTTTCTTGTTACAATATTCATTAATACTGGTAGAGCCCAACGGAAGCTAAACGGGCTATACAGTGCCTCTGAGTCACTTTTGCCGTTTCTTCTGTTTTGAGCATGATAAAATAAGCCAACTGTTTTCGGTCTTCCTTTTTGAATAAAAGTTGTACGATACTATGGCAACGCCGTGCATCACACTGGGTTAATATTGGTGGTCATTGAAGGCTTCTGACTTGTATCAGTACATTTTTGGTTTGGTTTCATGAAATGCAATCACAATGCTTCTCACCGCCTCCTCCCCCTTTTTATCCTTTACTCAGTTTGCTACGACGGAATCTATCATCGGAGTACGCTGGTTGTGGACTGGAATACCGATTGTCCCGCATTCACGTCACTCATTGACGCACTTTGACGCAAACAAACCAAATAAAAGGAAATGATGTACTATTAAACCTAGTCCTTCTCCGCCACCACCATCATCATCAAGCACAATACTTGTTGCTATCTGTTGTCAATTATTTCACCGGCTTTGTCATTCATCAACGGAAGGAAAACCATTTTATTTTCCCATACTTGTATCTGTGTTGGTTCATTTTCTGTTCTTTCTAGAAGCTCCCACACACCTGGTCATTGCATATGTTTTTCACCACTGATGGTTTATGTTTTCTGACCGGTTTTGGGGATTTGAAATGCCTTTCGTCCTCAGTCCGGTGCTTCGCAAGCGGTTGAAGATAGACGTGACGCCAAGAAATTAGTATGTTTCAGTGAAAAGCCCATGCTCAAAGTGATCGATGGTGCTGTGAGATTTATCACAGGTAGGCACATCTGGCCTACAGACACATACACACTAACACGTTATATTTTCGTATCAGTCATAATGTTTTAGCAAAGTATACTTGTTCGCCAAGTTAGGTGTACACGGTGATGTTGTTAGTTGTGAATGTGCATGGCAGGTATGGAGGTCACCGTACAACCACCTGTATCAGGTGTGTGTGCGTGTTTGTCGTTCGAGTCACTCAACTGGACTAGGGCAGCGAGGGAGATAGTAAACTATACCTTTGATACTTATCTTTTTGTTTCTCTCCCTTTTATTGAATATATACAAAGATACAATTTTCAGGAAGGGGGAAGCGGTTCATAAAAGGACTGTCTTATAACACAGGAATGTGGAAAGTCAGGCCGTGGTGGTGGGATTCGAACACTCGTCCTCCGGGGTGATAATTTGGTGACGTTACCACCAGATCATCACCGCCCACTCAGCGCTGAGCACTGAGTAGAATTGATTCGATGCATGTTGGTTACTACCACAACCCGTTTTTAATCTACCCTCCTATCCTTGATGTTCCGCTGACTTGACACGTCCACATGAAATTCAAGCTGGTCCAGTTAAACAATGGTAGAGCGTAACTGAAGAAAACAATGGTTTATAGCAAAGTATCTGGTTCACCAATACCGTCAAAATATTTCTACGCTGATTCCCCGCAACAGCACTCTTCTATATAAACCGCCCGGCCTTGGAGGTTTTCACCTAGAATAGCGAGGGTTTTCCGAATGACGAGCGCAACAGAAGGCAAGGTACATGGTTAGTGCGACAAACAATTATTTGTTTTTAGAGACCAACACAATCTCATTACAAATATTATACTTTAAAGTTTCTTAATTTATAAAACTAGTTAGCCTTTCACCGTTTGAGGGGGAAAACGCGGTGCGCGTTTCACAGTTTGTGCATGGCGAACAACCAGGTCACTTTGGACAGAGTGACTAGGAGAATATTGAATCTAATAGAGTTTGCATGTTGTGCAACGGAGTGACAGACTGCATGGACTATTTTCTATGTTTCGCCAATAAGGTGATGAGGAACTCGAATTAGCCGTACACCTCCTATATGAGAAGCAGATTCACGGGAAGATTTAAAGGATTGCTTTGAACTTGGAGTTGATTATGTCGTTTCAATGGAATTATTAGAGGTACCTTTAAATGAAAAAGGTGAATAATCGGAAAAAAGTTTATAGCGCAATCGGAATCAAAACAAGTTTATAAGTTACACGTTTTTCTCCTAGCATATACACCAAGCAATGCCTGTCATCACAACCTGTCAGTGCTTTAGGCAATAGTTAGATATCTGAGTTCCGTTTTGACTAATAGGATATTCTAACTGCAGCTAAAACATGGACTGAAATGTTTTGATCCATGAATTAAGTCAGTTGTCGAAAAGGTTTGGTGTTCTACCAGTCCTCGCAGAATGAAAGCAAAGTAATCAAAGTGTTGAAAGTGACATCCACGACCGATTTGCAGCCGAAGTGTGGATTCGGACACTGGTTGAACTTATGAATCCTGTGTCTTTGGGGAAGTTTGCATATAATTTTGATTGTCTATGTGAACAATTATTGTTCATTTCATTGTTTTCGTTTTGTTTAAAAATTGCCAATACACTGATTGACATCTGTGTGACTCACACGCATCACGTGAATCGCGATATCACGTTCATCAACAGCATCGTGCATAGCAAAGTGCAAGCAGTATCATGAAACCGAAGTGGTTGAAAAAAGTTAATTCATCTGTTGGAACAAAATGTCTATATGCTTGAATAGAAGCAACCGAAACTGACGATTTCATCATCTATGATCCTGACTTCCTGGTTGTAGACCTCCAAGAAATAAAACACGTGAAAATATGAGCTCATCGATAATGTTGGTGAAACTTTGTTATTCGCTGCACTTGCCACAATTTCTACTCTTGAAGGGTTCGGCAGAAGGCGCAAAATAGAATTTGTGCAATCCATCTGACTTACCTGTTAGCGTTGATATTGAGCCGTCTGGTAATATCCAGGAGACTAGCGATTTGCACAAACAAAGATATGTTATTTTTGTGCTTTGATTTTTTTTCTGCGCATCGAGTTGGGTAACCATGATCCATGAGCATTGAATGAGTGGGCTATTGGAAAACTTTGTAACCGCTCTGGGTCTTGCTTATCCCTTCAAAACTAATTTTGACGATTTCCTTCACCACAGGATTGTCCCAACTGCGTGGCAAGTGATAATTATTAGTATGTGGTGCACCATCTAACAAAATACTTGCAAACCGTGATTCGATATCTACTGAATTTTAATCAAAAGAGTCAGGTGGTTATGAAGACCGAATGTTTCAGAACAGAATGTTACAGTTTTTTCAACAAACAATGCAGTTTGCGATGAAGCTGCTTCTTCATGGACAATTTAAAACTCATCTATTCTAGACAGATTGTAAAAATGAGGTATAAAAGAATGATTTGGTAGTTTTTGAAGTAATGTCTGCACACATACGAAAGCGCAACGGGACACATCTCTGAACCTGTCGTACAAAATATCTATTTCAAGGATTCCATGCTACTATTCTATAACCAACCTTGTTTAGACCTAAACGAGTGGTATCATATTTACGTAACTAAAATACCTTATTACATGCCAGCCACGCTCTAAAAGCGTAAAAACTGACATTACTGATATAATTGAAAGACTTGTGCAATAGACATCTTTCGCTAAAATCTGGCAAATGATACTGTACGTTTCCACTTCAGGTGAATCCGTTTTGACTTCAAGTTAATTCAACCATTCGCACTCCAACGGGAACCCAAAAGATGATTGGTGTTTCGGTCGTCAAATGTCTCCGATTGGACAGGGTCTGTCTAAACCCCGTCCGGTCCGAATGAACTCACTTCCCCGTAAACAAACAAAGTACTTTTGGAGTGAGTTACCGAGCGAGGATGAATGTTTTCGTGGAGTGGGGTGGGCTGGGGTGGGCTCTTGGTACCCCTACCTCAGCCCGACCCAGTCTGAAAAGTTACGTCCGTGATAGTTGATCGGCTGTACGTCATTGACGTGAATGAACGAACCCGACGGTAATTGGCCTCTGTCGGTTGAGGAAGAAATCGAATCACGTGAAGATTGATCGATAAATCGGTCGCCATGCCCAGACGTGAATGTTTGAATGATTCATTGCATACGTGGCTTCAATGCAGGCTGTCAATAATCCAATGGGTAAATTCCATTGAGGCCTATTTTCTCTCGAATAACATCGATTCCTATGAACCAAATGCAATTAGCTACATATTTCTGGCATTGAAATGTACACTTGATGATATACTTAACAGTGGTACAAGGATAAAGTGAAAGGATTGACAGTGTTTGTAAAATCATATCCGAACCTATTCACTATAGCTAACAGAAATCACATTTTCCTTGTGGTTCCCGGGCTGATTAGTACATTCGATTCATAATGCTACTGACAACAATTTGCTACCGGCAGCTTCTCCCTTCGCCATGTTATGGTGCTATGACAGGCAATCACCTGCGAGATCATAAGAGGACCTGACACATTTATTTCCAAAAACTGACGAAGAATTGAATAGTCTTTTGTAATGCAGTGTACAAATTTGAGGCTGAACGTAACTGAAGTGGTAGTCAAAAATCAGCGCCGGTCTGTTCTGTTTAGCAGTAGGAGATGAACTTCGGCGGTTCCAATATAACCAGTACAGTTTAGTTCCATTAAATCCTAAGAACTAATGTTTCAGTCTTTTCGTAATCCTTCTTTTCCTCTTCATCTCACGTGCGTAACGCGATGAAATCAAACTATGTTGTCATGTTTGCAATACGGAAAAACGGCTCAGTATGTCCCGCTTCTTGCGAACACTTTGGATAGAAAGAAAACGGCAATTATTGAATTTATTTTTCGCCGGGAGAAGGAAGCATTTCCGCATCTTTAGAAGTGCTATCAGACAATAAAACCGCTCGCATCCACAGTTTTGATCTGCTCGTCCCATGAAACATGACTTGAAGACGAGCAGGTGGAATGGAAACGCTCAACTTCTAAAGACCAAATATGAAAATGATCAAAACAATTAAATGTGGTAATGAAGTTTATATTCTGTGGGATGCCCCGCAGCTTGAATTGATTAGTTTACACGCGTTTGCAGTGTAGCTGTGCTCTTTTGTGCCGATTTCAAGATGACCAACCATCTTGCCAATCCACGACTTGGATAAAATTGCTCGTGCCTTCGAGCACCAACACCAAACAATACAAAATCATTTTTCCGGAAACCCAAGTTTTGCGTCCGGTTTCTTTGTCAGTTTGTAACACAACGTCGCGAGAAAAGCAAACATTGAAAACTAGCTCATAAAATATTTATTTTGAAATGATTAAATCTGGGGTTGGCTAATAACCCTTGCAACTACTTTTGTAATACTTTCGACACCACATTCCACGTGATCTTATTAGTCGTGTGTGCTTTCGCTGATAAGAGTAACCGTTTGGAATGAAATTATCACGTGATGTCCCTACGTTGGCTACCCCACTGTTGAAAACATCAATCACTGAGCAATGCTCGTATTTAGGTTTTCTTTTGTTTGAAACGAAATTTTTTCGTCCCCTTCAAAATTTGAAAATACTACTGTTCCGATATTTAGGACACTAAACATTATTTCAGTAACAACTCTCTATGGTTTCAAAGTGGAAAACAATTCTCTTCTGTCCGTAAAACCAGATAGTTGTGCTAATGGAGAAATCTCACTATATTATCAAAGATTTTAGACACAGAGTTTGGAAGACAATGGCTTCAAAGCTGTTGCTTATAGGATTGTATTAAATGAATTTACCCCTCACACTTTCCACTCGTCAAGGAATTGATGCGTAATGATAGAAAAGACAAACAGGTTTATTGATAGCAGGTGGACTGTGAAGCTATGAGTCAGGGGTGTGGCAATTTTGACCTATCAGGATAAAACGCGCTGAAATGCGGTTTGAGACGTACATTAGCGGTAGAAGTAAGGTGGAAATTTGATGTGCGACTAAAGCCACAAAACTAAACAATTCTTTTGAAAGTATTAATGCACATAGGGTCGGATGTATATACAGCCTCATAAAATGAAGACTCAAGATTCAGCTGCTGATGGCAAGCAAGCGGGCAATAAACTCACAAATGTTTGCGGTTCCTTGATAAGCACATCAAAAAGTGGTACTGAAACTGGTTTGAAACCTAACTGAAACAAATGCTTCTGTGATTTAGTTTGCATTTGGGTGCTGGATTCCTGAATCTAATCAGCGCAAGCTGTTCGCGCAATGTACCATGAAACACACTCAATCTCTGTTGTGCTCAATTCAACAAAAATTTCTATTAAAAAAACGAAAAACGCAGCGAGCTGGGTGTGACAAGCACAGCATGCCGGATTCACAGGGAAATAGCTGGATCGTATGTGTTAAATAGGAACCGATTTTCATCAGGATGTACGAATAAATTGTGCCTGATCCAATCCAAACAAGAATTTCCTCATTGCACACCTATTTATTGAACATCACATGAGTGTTAACATAGTGTTTTACCAGAAAAATAATAACGTAAGGTCAAGCATCAATCCTGAGTTTGGAGATACGATGTGGAGAAGTGGCATTTAACGTAGTTTCTAGCATATACTACCATGGGCAAAATCTCACTACACTTGACAATTCGCTCAACGATGTATCCTCTCTGCATCAACAAATATCAGGGGACATGCCAAGCAAATGACTGTGATTTATATTTATGAGAGTAAAATGATCCTTCTCTATCGATAAACCACCGTTATTTCTATGCCTTCGATAAAACAATACGCCAAGTATTCACGATCAGAACACATGCAGTTCACAGGATGACGCATTGTTTAGACACATGGAAAGTTGACTATGCAGATCTGCCATCAGGATTAGCAAAAAGACGCATGTAGTAAACTGATTATAAAACTGCGGAAGAAACAAGCTTTTCTATAAATTACCATTATCTGTGGTAAATAACGACGAACACAAAACGGTGCTCCGTTTGTTTTTGTTAGCGATCTCCATTTCCGTTTATTTAGATCACACAACATAAACAAAAGCAACCTTTGTTAAACAAAACCAACTGCTCAAGGACAGGCAAACAATAGGTAGGAAGTCAAGGGAAAAGTGTGGCGGAGAGGTTAAAGTCATGAACTACAAAGCAACGGTTGGACGCCTCATACAAATAAATCATCACAGAAAAGAGATGATTGTTCATTATTTTTTGCTGTAAAATTGGAGCACGGAGTGTATCAGACTCCCCGTTGCGTGATTGTCCGGTTATCTAGTACGACAGACAAGGAGAGACAGTTGAATGGCAGATCACAGTACAAACCTACCTACAGAATAGTACCTTGTGGGATGGAACGAAATTAAGAGAACGGGTCATTTAAAATAATTTTGTAGCAAACAGATAACACAATTCAATCGACCAATCAGATATCCGTACTGGGATCACCTATTGTATGTGATCACCTGATGCGATATATCGAAAATAAATTTCTTCCCGAACACCGTTTTCTACATTGTCCTTGGGAATATTCTTCAATTTATTAAGCTCATATGAAATTTATTAGATTCCTTGGTACCGTTTCCATGTATTATTACATCGATACACTACTTGAACTGGATCATTTTGCACTCAATTGTTATCTGCTCGTTTGCGGATGAATCCAAATTTCACGAAATACTATATCATGACCAAATTTATATTATGCGATTTACTTAGAACCTTATGTTCCCATTGTCTCCTTTGGAAATTTGCACAATTTGATCATTTCTCAATAACAAATTGAGAACTTTCTCCTATTGATTTTACAGTTAGCGCACAAACGACGTCAAATAAGAAAGCTTTGCAAGTAGTACACACTGTGACGGAACAACATTCAGGCCTCCATTCCGGTCGACATTTTGATTGTACAAACATGAATTGAAGTCCGCTGGAGCGGATATTAGCCAACACCAAGTTAAGCGGACGACTATCTCTCCTCTGTGTCCCCTGACAAAATTTGTTTGTTCATATTGCTTTTTGACAAAATTGTTTATCTTGCCTTAGGAGCCATCCTGTTTCTCTGCCAAGTTTCAACTAAATCATTAGACCACAAGTCCAAAGACGACCGAATGTTTTCGAATGATGTATAATCGTGCCTGTGCATATCATATCAGGTTTTGCTATTAGTGGGGGTAGAAAGGTCACTCGAGATGGGTGTGAAGAGGGGTAGGGTGAGCCCTAAGTGTCAGTGTTCGAGTGAGATTGATTGTGATGGGAGTGGTGGTGGTGGTCGATTATCACGGTGTGTGGGGAGCTTGTTTTTTGTGCGCATAGTTCTGGTGTGAAAAGACGAACGCCTATCTCCTCAGCAGTGGCTAGTGTGTGTAATCACAACGTCTAAAAGAGACTGGGGGGGGGCACACTGTGGACTACCCTGAACGCGGATTCTAGTCTTATTTGATGACCTATATCCACTATACAACCAGGAATGTTCCCTGTGCCTCCTTTTCTTAATCGGCGAAGGCAGTATTTCCTCAGCCACTGAATGACCTTCGACCCAGCGTGAAATTTTTCCCGACTGATGGCATAGCATCGCATACGATCTGCACACGCATGATCATGAATGATTCGAAAACAATTGCTCGCCTTGAGATATGTTTTCATGTTAAAATGGATTATTCTAGAGTTTAACACCTCAACTAAATTAATTTCACACTTTGAAGTCAAAGTTGAATCAAAATCTTCGTCATTCCACCTCGCAATCAAACGAACTTGGGGAGAACAAATCCATAACGTATCGGATATTTGCATATCTTGTTAGGTATTCCGTTCGCAATTCAGGCTGAAAACAAATGCGCGTCAATGAACGAGTTTATTCGGAAGAGAAAAAATCAGTCACCTTCGGATTAACTAAAATTAGTGTATTGAGAAGTGAAATGTGATGGTGCCTTTTTGTCTATAGTATACGGAATCGTAGGAAAACAGATGTTTTTTTAGTATTTGTATATATTAAATGAAATCGTTAACACCGTCTGGCAATACGCATTCTAGAATTATACTAATGATATAATCTGAATGAAATGAGTGTGAAATGCTTCACGAATTACCGAAGTATGTGAACAAACTAATGACAGCATTGGTCTTTAGTATTCCTTTCAGATTGCTTGAATCGAACCGATCAGTTATAGGGCATTACAACAGGGTGTTGAGCCATAGGCGTTCCACTTTGAACAAATATCGATCTCATAGTCGGAGACAACCGATACCAGGTGCAGACATGTATATTTTGTTACACGAATTTAAATTTTTCATTTCGTTTAAATATTAATCGTAAAATCCAATTATGATCGGCTTTTGGACTTGCTTTAGACCGCATTTGAACGGAATATTCCCAGGATATCACATTTGACATTGCCGATCCATTAATCGATCATAAAGAACATACAGAAAGGGACGACTCAAAGGAAGGATTCCGTAAAACACAATTTCCTCTGCAAATTGTCATAATTCCAATTACCGGTATTTTCCATTTGAATGGAAAATTGTTACAGACGTATAAAATTGCATCCTCCACATAGACGCAAGTGAGCCAATTACCGAATCAATGCCAGGCCAATTCACATTCAGCCACTCCGTCTGGACTTCTAGATGGCACAGTTCCGGGGGTAGTAGAACTGACTTGCATCAAAAAAAAACATTTCAACTTGCAACCCAGTATTGCAGTTGAAATTATTTACAATTTCATTATGAGAAAGTTGAGCATCGATCGCCTTGTGAAGTCACGAAAAGGAGCAATGATACAGTTTTAAAGTTGCTGAGTTTGTACAACAGCCTCCCTAAAGTTTTCGTTGCTGATAACATACTATGATAACCGTCTTTTAGCAGCAACGAGAAGCTAAATCCTTACAGATCGAATCGAAGTTTCCTCGAACCTATTTTCATTATTCGTGAATTCCTGAAACACGAAACGATCACTATTAGACTGACCCTAAAACATTGAACCGCTCAAACTTCCGCGTACCGGGAAATTCTTCATTTGACAAGATCTAACTCGATTGTCGAACGCGGGTATCTAAATCAGAATCGCTAGAGGCTCAGATCTGGTCAACCTTGAGTGTAATGAATGTAGAAAAATTCAGTAAATTTTCAGTAATCCACGTGTATATGACTTTATTTTTATTTTCAGTTGTGTATGAGGTTGATGCAAAACGTGAGAGGTGAAACACACTACCCAATGAAAGGAAGTATTATCGCTAGTCTGTATTCTATACAGAAACGTAAATTGTTCAAATGATATAGATTGTGTGTACAAATGAATCGAGCAAGTGCGAAGCTGGCTACTCACCGTTGTGAGTAGCCATAAGGACGAGTGAACCTAACATCAATCAATTCCGCCTCTCCATTCAACTTCAGTAGCATCTTCCAGAAAGTTAAGCACCATGAATTGTAGTTAGTTTGCATAGTATGCGCCCCTGCTGAATGGTCAAAGTAACATTGAAAAAAGATGTGCAACTACCTATAAACTTCAAAATTTTATGTTCAGATATTTACCGTATTCAATGACAATAATTATAAAACGCCTGTCCCTAACTTTGTTTCATTGGGCAAGTTTAACTCTAGATAGTTCTTTCCTGGTTCTCTGACTTCTTTTCGACCGATGACTGTAGTTTTCAAATATTATTTTTTCATTGTCAAAATGATAAAATGACCTTGTGACTGGTCACTGAATAGAAGTCGGAAGTGTTTTATTTCGGGATAGAGAAATATTGCCAACAACAACGGACTGGTTTAGTTTAAAGAGTATCACTCTGAAACTCGATATAGTCCGTATGGTAAGAAAATAATAATCAAAAGCTTTCACTGGAGTATATTTGAAGAATAAACCATTATTCCGACAAACAAGATCGTGGAAATGAGATAACCGTGGTTAATGACTACTAAGCCACAGCGAGGAGCAATGAAATTCCTTTTATCAGACAAATAAGTAAATTAAAAGAAAGAAAAGTAAATTTTGATGCGACAAAGACACTGATATGTAAACAAATAAAAAACGTTGAAAGCTGCACAACACTCTCAGAAACCAGAATAAAACTCGATGTAGTTTTTATTCATAATTTGATAAAAGACAAAGTCAATTCACCAACGGAAGTTGGTGGCACATACCTTTGCTATTGTCCGGCGGAATACCGCGCCTAGTCTGTCAGGGCCTTATTTTGTTCACCACTCCAAGTCTCGGGACCGGTTTGCATTCTTGAGCACTAGTTCCACGGATGTTCATCACACTGGGCTAAATATAAAACGCGAGCCCTATGCCTTGAATGATGCGCATTTGTGGTACACGGGTTGATCATTCGAGACTGACCGGTGTTCAAATCGCGAATAAAATGGAAAATAACAATGTATTATCGTTTTTCTATGTCCTCATCATTCGTGAATGAGGTATGCTAGTTCGGCATCCGGTGCATAAGAAGATAACTTGAAACGACACATGAACTGAATTCCCAAGCTTTGTACCACTTGGTGTAAAGCGAGCTCGTCGGTGTCTAGCTGAAAGAGCAAGGACAATTTGCAGGGAGGATATGATAGGACGAGAGCTTCGGTTTTTAGATAGATACTTACTCGTAACGATTACCTGGAGCGCTAGTTAGCTGAAATTATTCTATGCGACAAAAACACTTGAAGTAGACGCATGTTTAGAAAAAGTCATTGAACGGTTCTGTCGTTCATGGGAAACATATCAGATATATATATCCACCCAAGTGACATCACGTTCTTTGCTCAGAGCCATCATGCATTTTCCAGTTTAATACAATTTTATGCGTACGTTTCAAAGACTCTGTCGACTCACTGTTCATATGTTTCTTTGGAACAACGTAAGTAGACCTCATGGTTAGTCAACTGTCAAAAAAACCGGAAACA
>UZAN01039371.1:197352-214874 GCA_900618425.1 Echinostoma caproni | reverse complement strand
TACTCGTATTGCAACCGCTGAGTCCCCCAAAAAACAAAACAAAACGAAACGAAACAGACACTTTGGGTGTCCGTGGGTTTCACGAAGCAAACAATGAGGAAAAACATGATAACTTTCACTCATCGTTCAGTGTATGGTTTCGTCTTGTGAACGGGGAGGTAGGAAATGGCCACCCTGAAAATTGTGGGAACCACACAACAAAATAGGGTCAGTGAATAGAACCAAAGCGAACCGGAAGTGAATCGCATGTTTCCCGTTCAAGTTCGTTCAAGAATGGCCGTGCGTGGTGGGAGGCAAGCTGCTCGAGGTTATTTTTAGGAAATCCCGTTTAATCCACTGATTTCTTTAAATCCACATTCTGAGCAGTATTACATTTCCACATTGTCCAGAAACAATTACTGGTCATTTCTCTCCCTCGCGCGCGCTCTCTCTCTAACTGATCGCATAACCGGGTATGATCAACTAGTTATACGGTCTCTAGGGGCTTGCGTTTGATATAAGTGTGTGACGGTGCGTGCGTGCGTGTGTGCGTGTGTATGTGCCAGCAGATTTATGTTTCTAACTCGTATACCTTGAACGGCGAATGCGGGAATCATCTGATAAGCACATGCATTGTAATACGGTTGGCCTTTTACGTGGTTGATAGATCGATTTCGGTGGATGGACCTGATGAAAACCCGTCAAACACGCATCCACCATCCATCCACCATATTTCGGCCAACAACAAATGAGAGATCGATGAATCCGGGAGAGATCTCATTAAGGTGAAAACAAGCTGTGAATAATGATTGTTGTAACCTTACGCGAAGATAAACGTTTATCGCCGGGTCGAGTTGTTTTGTTCTGTGATCTAATGAGATTTTTCGGAAATTACAATTGCTCGACTCTCTGAACTTAAGTTTTCGTTTGTAAGTCATATTAATGTAATACGGAGTTATCTAACAGAAAACCGTCTTGATTGAACATATTAAGGGATATCACCATATTCGTGATTATAAAATGTAACCAACTGATTTTATTTTTCACAAATATACTGAACTTTAGTTTATATAATCGGATGATAAATCATATGTAGTTAAGCGAAGCGTTCGAGAAACCATCTGATCATAATGTATTTCAGTTATCAATTACCCAACAAAGAAATTTCAAATAGATATGACATCCAATCACACACAATGTTATTGCTAATGACTGTGTAAGCATAGGAGTTCTGACGAATTTTTCACAAGTTGCGCTCTTTACTCTCAAAATGACTTTGACATTGTCATGGATAGTCAGAATAGCTACCATAGGTGTCTCAGATTGCTCACAGGTTCGTCAAAACTAACTCAGAAAGACGCACTCAAAATGACGATATATGCTCATTTTCAAATTGTGCTATATCTTTGGAGTTCATCGATAAAAGAGCGCTGAATAGCGGCTACTTCCGGGTTTGTGTTTATCAGCTAGATCAACCCTATTCGCGCTCTGATGAGTCTCAACTTTTCGAGCCGTAATCTCGACAATCAACGGTCAACATCGCGACCACTGCTACTTAAGTTCTTCCAGAGATCAAACAGCTACAAAATGCTCTTCGTCGGCTGGTGCACCCAATTTTGCATACAACAGCATATTTAGCACCGATGGTGAATAGTTTCCCATTTCAAATATAACGCACTATTTCGGTATATTTTAGTGTAGAGCGATAGCTGAGGTGAATGGATAGAGGGAGGTGAATGGAGCTGGCGGATACCGGTGTTGACAAAGTATTGAAAATTGGTTCTAGTAGCTTGGGTGAACTGAATTCTATTTCGCCTGTTCACTGAGCGTGGCAATTTGTTTGCAAACGTTTTATCACCAGCCGAAGTGACATCACCAGTGCCTACTTCGCAAGCACTGATGGTGTCACCTCGGCTGATGATAAAACGTTTCAAATAAATTGTTAAGCTAGGGGCACAGGATAACCGGGTGTCAAAGCAAGGCATTGATTTTGCACCCACGACAATCCTGCATAAACTGGTGAAGTTTTCTTGATTGAAGAGTAAATGGAGTGCTGAAAAATGCATACTGTTGCTACCCAAGATTAACTGAGCTCGAATATTGTTTTTCATTTTTGGGTTTCAAATTACATGATACATTTACTTCAACGGTGATTTCTACGGACTCCGCCGTTTATAGAGCATGAACTGGTTAGCTAGAAATAATTGTGCGGCTGTTTAGTTTGGTTGGGTCTCATTAGCAATGTAACTCCATCTATCCTACTGGGGGATAGAACCGGCAACCTCAAAGATATAACGCAAGCATACTATTCACTGGGCGACTGGACAGCTGATTAGGCCGTCTTTTATTGTCCTGGTATCCATTATACCATTGAATCAAATCCTCCACTAACTTTATGTGACAAGCGTTTGGGTTGGAAGTGTTGTAGCCGAGTCATAACCCTGAAGGCTAGTGGTGACATGAACGACGTGCTATCCCCACACAAGCTCACAAAGGTGAAATATGCGGAAAATGAAAATGAAAAACGATCTGATCAGCTACCCGGTGGTCGAGTGAATATAATTATTGTATTATAACTCTAAGTTCCCGAGTTCGATCCCCATTGGATTCGATGTGTTCGCAACGCTAAAATGATGATAGTTCGACGTCAACAGCATTCAATAACTATCGTGGATGTATTAGATCCCTTACTTGGTTTCGATTTTCCCTCCAAAAGGTAACCGTTTGACAGCTGAAACTTACTTGAGTCGAAACTGTTCTTGGATGTAGTTATGGCACTAATACTACATTTAGCTCAGTAATTTTAGGATATCAGGACCAGCAACAATCTATATATTGATACTTGTGGTGCATCAATATTTCCATAACTGTAATATGCAACGCCGCTGCTACGTCTGGCAGAACAAAATAGGTACTTAGGCGTCCTTTATTAACTATTATGAAGCGTTCACCAGTCTACTTCAGACAGACGTTTTTCCCTTCTCGATATGGCAATATCCTTGGTCAGTTGGTTTCGCTTCATTGTTTAATCAATATTTGCTTATCAGCAAGATATATTATTTTTTTATTGTACTCACAAACCGGGGCCATTTAAGAGTCTGCAATTCATAGTTCTCTCTCATACAAACAATTCCAATAAACGTTTATCTATTGCATGATCAATGTGCGATTGATTAAAGTATCATTCAATTTATCTGGGCATCGACGCATTTTCTGAATTGTAGGATGATAATAGGTAACTTTTGAATTATCATTTATTCATAATTTGAATTTTGGTGGTAATAGTTTCTTACTTCCTCAAAATTGGCTTTCTAAGCCAAACGTAGAGGACATAGGTTTTTTTGGTCATCTTCCGTCTTTCCCCCAAAAATCGTCTCACAAAACCGTTGAAGAGATTCTTCGAGTTGGGTATTTTCCGAAATTACTCGCGATAACACGGAAAGAAAGAAGTGTTTTGCCTATTGAGATAGATACGTGTTTTCTGTGGGATTATTATTTTTCTTGAAACAATATGTGATTAGGTTAGCATATTGTGCTAGTGTGCACCACTCTGCAAGGCGTAGGAAAACCAAGGAATTTTGTTCATCACATCGATTGAAACAAGATATTTCTCTTCTTCAAAACAGCTTCTGAACAATGTAGACCCCTCATACGCAATATAAACACGCATTGAATATCACCACCATTTTTCAGATTATTTCTAGCATGTTCCCATTCATTTGCATTCGGCGTTTTATCAAAGGTTCCTCATAATTGGTTTTAGAAAGTAAGACTTTTATTCAAGAAACTCTAAGTTCACTGTTTATGCGCGACTCACTTGCTGTATTCTCAGTCGCGCTTCACTCGCCGTATCTCACTGAACGAATCATTAAATATCTGTGGAACATTTCTGTCAGTTATTCATTAGTGGTCGTGGCTGATCCACGAGCGAACCTTTTGAGGCAAAAAATGAACATCCAAATCCATTATGAACCAGAGGACAGGATGTCAGGAGAGACCTCACCGACTTGCCACTCCAGACGAGGTTTGTAGAGGATCCGTTTGAAGGCAAACTATATCCAAAGAGACAGTACAATTCCAAGCCAGTATTTCATTCATTCTCTCTTCATTTACTTGTGAATGAGACACACTGCATTTCCGTGCCGGTACTTGTTTGTCACTGTAATATGAACAGGCTTTGTAGCTAAATCATCCCAGATTATAAGTGTTATGGATTACTCACAATTTTATCTCACATATTTAAAACCAACGATGATGAAAGCACATAATGTCTCTATTGATTATGTCTTAGTGTGTAATATAGTGATGAAATAATTAAGCAATAGTGACATTCCTTGATAAAACATTCAGCAATATGAACGCTCTCAATACTTTGTTTCCAAAAGTGATTTGTCAGAACGCTTCAACTGCCCTGGCTCCGGTATGAATTTAGTTCAATGGCTGAGCTTGGCCCGACCTGGAAATGGGTAACCGTGACGCAGTCTTGCCCTTCATTCGTCTCATTTCCAGTTCCAACCACCCAACTCCTATTTTCGTTTGTAAACCATACAGAATCTGTCAACTCTTTCTAACATTTGTATCATGATGCAAATTTGATGTTTTTTCTCAATTTGTATCAGTGAAGTTATCGATAACCAGCTTGCTTTGTTTCATACCCTTTTTATAACACAAACCCTGCACTTATGGCAATCACTTCATGCATGTTATGGTACAAGCTTTAGTCACACAGTTTTCTACTACATACTGTGCTCAAGTGTTGAACGTCAAACTGGATATCAGCTCGTCATATTTGCTGGTTTAAGCAGGGGAAAAATACATGATAAACGTGTGCATTTATCTCAAAATATTCAGCATGCAATATGGAATCAATGAATATCCCATAACAGGCTCTATACTAAGTGCTGAAATTCCTCGCATATAACACTGTGATGAACATTAGACATCTTTGAATACGTTCAATTTGTGGTTTTATTAAATAATGTTTTAAACATTTCGTGTAGTATCAATCTCATCCGGTGGAAGTTTGGCCTGTGCAATCATGACGCCAAATGGAAAATATTTTCCATAGATGATCTTTCCTTTCGCGAAGCACGTCTGACAAATGTCTGCTTCGTTTGCAAACGCTGAATGGGAATGCTTGAAGTAGACAGGCTTGCACACCACGACGTAAGTCTCAGGCATTCAAGGGTTTGTTTTCTAGGGACAATATGTTGTTTCGAAGTTGAAGTCAATTAGGACGGTGCATGGTGATGTTTTATTTTGGTTCCAGTCCTCGTGAGCTAAAGAGTACATACATTTCCAAACTACTCTGAGTACAGAACAAACAAAATACCATTCAATCCTGAAGCGAACTGGATTGCTCATTGTTCGCCATTTTTGTTTTTATCACTTCCCAGCAACCCATTGTTATTTATGCATCTTTTTTGTCCTGACAATATTTTGAGAAACGCAGAAGTGAGAAAGAAACGAATATACATTTGTTTGTTTTTCTTAATTGAACACATCAGAAGAGTTAATAGAAAAGAGGCGGTCTGACACTTTCGATTTAAATTGGTATGCAGTAAAAAAATGTTTTGTTCGCGTTCTTGTCAAATGTGTTTTAAACAATAGATAGATAGATAGACAGACAGGCAGGCAGACAGACAGACAGACAGATAGATAGATAGATAAACAGGCCGACGGATAGATAGACAAATAGGCAAAATCTAAGACTCTGGTGTTTGATTCGGTGTATACGACGTTACTGCTTTATCCGGAACAAAAATACATGAGCCACACAGCCAGGCGATTGTCCGAACAAATGCGTGAACACGATCCTGCGTGTTTCAACACCGGAACGAATAAGTTATTCAATAATGTCGTGATTTTACACTCAGACGAAAACCAATCACACAATGAACGTGTTCAAATCATTCTGTTCCGAAGTCGATTGAAAATCAAAAAATAGTTTGTGCTGGCACTCGAGCTCTCGCCTACTTCACGCCACAATTACAATCGGATGAAAGAGCAAATAGCCAACTGATCCTTGTAATCCTCCCATTCAAGCACCAGATGAAGTTGACACTCAAAAAGCTAGAATAAGATTCATTCGACTTCTAAAAACTGATTTCTTTGTAGCTGACTGTAAATTAGCAAGGTAACTAATCATTGAGGAAGGGATCCTTTGCCGATCTGTACTCTTTTATCTGCAATAAATAATGTATATGTATAAATACCAAAACGTTTTCGCTGACTCTCGATCGACCACTAATCACATGCGACAAAGGCTGTTCCACTTGTGATTTCATGAAATGATAAGCAGTAATTATCATTCTTCTGTTTGAACTTCATCTGATGGCGCTATTCTCCCGGGGCTCACTGAATCACTATATACCACAAACCTTGTTCAATCCTCGTGACTTTTCATTATCCAGGAAAGCAGGTCTAAGGTCTTTTTTCCTTGGCTTTCAAGTATCCTACGTGCCAAAATCCAAGTCAAAGTCCAATCCCAGTCCCACAGGATTTTTTGCTCAACTGGATCGATATACGGATCACGCCGAGATAAAGGATGTCAAAAATGGTCTTCGTTTCGTGGGGTGCTACGGATAACAAAATAAAAGACGCGATTTTCTTTCATTCAGCGAGTGCTTGAAAGAAGCAATTTTGGGTGCAGAAATAACGTGAGGTGGTGAAGAATTCCAAATACTGCACAGTCTGATGGTAATTCAATAACATCCGCATTCTAGTCGAACGTTTGTAATACTAATATGGATAGGTGCTTCATGAGATGAGTGTTGGATGACAAGACAAACATCGGTGATCAGGGTTCTCCGTGATTTGACAAACCAAAATCAAGTCCCCTCGAATTTGATGATAATGTGCGGATTACAATCCCAGTGTTTCCAGTCATTCCACCTACGTTTTAGAATGCAGTTTATTGAACATCTTAATGGTCAAGTTTCGTGGGCTTTCCAGAATCTGACAATCGTGTTACAGTCAAGGCTTCCACGCCTAAATGGCTTTCTTTAAGTTGATGATAAACGTGGGAGCAGCATAGGTTGAAACTTGCTAAATTTTTTCTTTGCTTTACTAAAAAAGATTCTTCAAATTTTCCTCAATCTTCTAACATCCACCCTTGTAAAGAAGATGAAAACCCACATACTTTCTCTGAATACCGAAAGAAATTTGGGAATATTCATGCGACACGTTCCCTTTAACAATTTCATGAGAGTAAGAAGAAGCATCATGATCAGGACCATGATCTGAATGTATGTAAACAGCTGATGAGAGTACCACGA
This sequence comes from Echinostoma caproni, assembly GCA_900618425.1. Lineage (NCBI taxonomy): Eukaryota > Metazoa > Platyhelminthes > Trematoda > Plagiorchiida > Echinostomatidae > Echinostoma > Echinostoma caproni. The sequence continues at coordinate 207,618 of UZAN01039371.1, read as the reverse complement.
AATAGTTGAATCATGATGCTTCTTCTTGCTCTCATGAAATTTGAAAAGCATCCGCCAACCAATTCCCTGAGCATTTTCTCTGTCAATATGTACAATTTCCGTTCCATAACATTCAATGGTTTTCGTGATATGTCAATGTATTGTTTTCGAAATCATTTACTTGGATATACCATTGGATACCGTATTCTCTTATCTACTACTTGGAATATATGTGCATTATGCTCATCGAGCTCATCACAACAGTAACGTGCTACTCAGCTTTACGTGACGTAACTGAATACGCAACGTTCTTCACACACTATACCTCTATGGTATTATCTTACTATCTAATCGTTGGTTTTCGCCAAATAGATACATCATTTTCTTGATATACCAACCTTACACGTTGCAGGAAAACAGAGTAGCAAATAAACTCGTTTGCGCTGATTCTTCTACAGGCTAATAAATGAATCAAGCCTTTCTCGAGATCAATTTCAAAAGAAAAGACCAAATTGGCTAATAAATCACAATTTCCATCAAACTGTTTAGAAGTGAGGGGAGGGGGGGGCAATCATGATAAGTTGGAAAAAAACGAATCAACATTCCAGTTCCATGACCGGATGATGTTGCTCACACTTTGTTCCGCACTGGTTCGGTTCATTAGGAATGGGTGGTGTGATGGCTGTGTGCTGTTGGCCATGGAAGATCGAGNATCGAGTGTTATTACGAATTGCTTTTGCGAGCACAGGGGAGATACATTATTCCAGAAGATGTCGTAATGAAAGGAATACCGAAGTGTGATACCTTTGAACTTTGGCTACCTAATCGAATAGATGTGTTTATTGAAAAAAGAAATTGATTCCCATTGCCGATGCAACAACGAACTATTGATGATGCGGATGTTCCATTACATTCAATGTTCGGACGTGATTGAGCGGTTCCGGTCAACCATTCCATGACCATGAGGTTGCGATTTCGTTTTCATCTACAGCAGTACATCTTCCCTTTGCAGTAATTACATTGATAGTCGCTTGACTGGTAGACACACACACTCTCTCTCTCCCAAAAATGGACGTTACCGCTTTTGATTACAATAATCAAATCGGGCAACAAGTAACATGCTCGTTTTCCGTTTTTTTCATCAATTCCAAGCATAATATTGAATATTATTGTCAACGCGAAGAGGAAGGAGGAAAACTTACAGTCCGAATGGTACAAATACTACTCAGAACGTGTGTACGGGTGTGAACTTCATTGCCGTCTCAAAAGTTGTACACATATATGGGAAGACGAATTGGGTCAGATAAAACTGAACGCTTGCACAAACAGCTTCTGAGCCCAACGGAGAGGGAAGTGTGGTGGTTGTGAATCCGAATACTTACGGCCTCAGCCATGCTATGGATGCTATGCTTCCGTGTTCTCGATTGAGACTGGTCGAAATCCTCTCCGCTCCGTTCACCATGTGATTTGATTCAACATGTTTCTCTTAATTGCTCCCGATCTCAACCAGACTGTATGGTGCTCACAAACGAGATCGGATAAGCCCCAATTCCTGCGACCAATGAACAACCCTGATCCACAGGAATACTTAAAAGAGTAAACACAAAAAAAGGCAGCAGAAACTGTCACTCTATCTTTCAATCGAGAGCACACAACTGCTTGAGAAATGAATAGTTTTTTTCATCGTGCAGCGTAAAAACGTCCCTTGACTGCAACTGAAATTCTTCCTTGGCTAATTTTTGTCTCTGCATCTTCTTTCAGGAGTAGATGAATCTGCATTGCTTTCTAAGCAGCCCCTACTTATTTAAATCTGTCCTGATAGTCTTGCAGTTCCTTATCGATAAACAGTTCCTGATATCCGTTTTGGGTAGAACACTGCAAGATGTAAAGATCAGAGTATCCGTTGTGCACAAGTCTTGTTTGATTAAATCACTGGACCTAATATTAGACTTGTGGTTCGTTGAACATTATGAAAGTGCCTTACTAGATCGTTCTACGTTAAGTTTCTGTCNTTTCTGTCCATCGATCACCAGATGCAACTAACTCGACGGTGGCATATTGAAACGCCCGGGTAGGATAGACTATTGCTTTTTCACCAATGTGAGCTTTATGTTCCGACAAACAGTGCTGAAATCCTACATCAAATGAATTTTGTCTATATCTGCAACTATTATACATATTATATCTTCAAACTATACCTTTTGTACTGTCTGATAGAGGATTTAAGGTAATCGTCTTCCAGTTTGTCCATGAGGCGTCGGTAAATAACGTTATTGGGGAATATCCCAATTCAACTGCCTCCCTATGAGAAAATAGTTCACCACTGAATTGAAATAAAATGGAATGATTACATGCAAGATGTTTTTGTTTCAACCCCTTGGATGGAAGGCTTAAATGAATATTGTTCGCCTGAATAAATTCACACATGTAACTAATGGTTCTAGTAATCAGCTGTTTTGCAAACCGTGAAGTATCGTCAAGCGACAGAATCCCTTTGCCTTCATTCATAAGATGAATATCAAGTTTTGCGCTTGTACCTCTCAGGGTGATTATCTAGCTAACTGTTTCACAATTGAATATTATCACGGTTTTTGTAGCGGGTAACACAATCCGGTCAGTGGAAATAAAAGCCAAGAAAAGTTGATCTCTTAGCCGTGAACTATATACTATAGGATCTCCTTGGTAAACCAATAAAAGCCAGCAAGGTGGAGAACAGGTCGTAGCAGCTATTGTTTTTTCCCTCTACAATATAAACCAGTTGTTGAAATGAATAGAAAGATTGTTCAGCTTTTACCGTTCCATTGGGATCATTACGTTTTGTATTCTGATTAAAACCAACCTATTTGATACTTCTTGGCAGTGGAAGTCTATAAGATAATGAACAATTAGTCCGGTTAAAGAAACATCAACTTAGTTTTGAAGCGTGCATAAATGTTCAGACCGGCAATGCAATTCCAAAGAACACGGCCGGAAGGTCAAAAGCGCAAGTTATCTAACGACACGACACCGAAAATGGCTCCTAAAGCGCTATGTAAACATGAGCTTGACTAAAATATGAAACGCTTTGACAATGATGGGGAAAATTTCTCGAAAAATGGAAATATTGTGAACTTTCACTACTTTTGTTTAGGTTAGCAACTGGTGTACAAGTATAGAGCCAATTAAGAAGTGAAGAACGAATTAAAGATTTTGGCTGAATGGATTCTCGATATACTGAAGTAGATAACGTGAATCAGCAATAATTAACAGATATTATTCTAGAGCATCACGTTTGGGGTAAGGGTTTGAATTCCCAACCGGTGTGTTGGCGGTTCCAGTCCTGACAGGGACACAAAATGTACGCAATGCTGAGCAGCCATAAGCAAGACGAAACAGTTTTAAAGTACTCGTTGGAGGTCACCACAGATAGTTCCGTCGCGTTTAAATCAATAGTATCTGTACACGACAAGCGGAAAATTAAAACATCCGAGGAAGAGGGTAAAACAGAATCACAGTACGAATAAATAAATTTGTTTGATCTCTCTGTTTTCGAAATTGAACAATTCATGCATCGGTAACCTGCAGTTTCAGAGTACCAAATTCTGATTAAGGTACACATAAATTAAAAGAAATTCTGATAGGTTCTGTTTGTTGTGTGAGGGAGAGATCACATCATTGCAAGCAAATCAGAGGTTAAACCTACTATACAGTAAAAAACGAGGACCAGAAAGAATGTGCAGACTGACTACTGATGAAGTGCTTCTTGATAAACCACTGCCAAACCAAACGATCATGAATTTCAAGATCCAAAAACAATCAGAAAACAGAACCCCTGTGGATCATTTCTACTAAAATATAACGGAATTCTAAAGAAATGTGGAAAACCGTCTACAGATTATGGTATGACACTCAGAATAAATGAAATTTCTCTAAATGATAACGGAAATGTAAACCTGTGACAATAAGAAGGCATGCATAGTAGGAGCAACATCTTGAACAAGGCGGGACATACCGGATTGCCCAAAATCGGTGAAAAATTAGAAGAGATCATATAGACAGCCGGGAAAGAAAGCGTTCACACTAGAGTTGAAGAGAAAATTAAAGAATCGGACATCAGAAATATTCTGAAAGTTAAAAGTGCATGATTTCATGAAATGGAATCATACTGGTGCGCGGATAGCTGAATGGATAATGAGTTGAGTTTATTCATTTTACAAACCACGATTATACTTTCATTTAGTTTTCTGAATATTGAATGACATTAGAGATGTGAGCTAAACCAAACATGGCAGCAATCAATTACAGAAAAAGAAATTGGACATGAAAATGAACATGAAAATCCAGGGAACACAGTTCGAACTTTGTCGGGTTAGGCCAGGACTGCGCATCCATAATTTCAACATCAACAATATTACAAACGGAACAAACGCTCACAGCCCCCTTTATTTCCTTTACATTTTGATCTCCGTTTGGATCGATGAATGTGTACTTTTGATATAGCTCAACATTTGAGCTTTAGTTGAAGCGGTTTGATGCTATGGATGAATGCAACTAAGAACAAACGGTGCGGTGCCAGTCTGTGTAGTTGTAATTGGCCTCCATAAACACAGTTATCAAAGCAACACTCGAGGAAGACCCGTGATTTCCAAGAAGTTTTATCATGATGGTTCCATTATCGTGTAAGCAAATGTGGTGATTCTGAGGAAAATTGGGTAGTTGTGAACCAACGCGTAAACAGTAACTCAGTGTCTATCTACGCGATTTAAGAGACGAATGAGGAAAGAACTTGAACCAGTGTTTCCTCGCAAGAAAATTTGCAAAGAACAAACGTGATGGTGTGGAAGGTCTTATGTAGGGAAGCATCAATCGCATCTATGATTTTACGAACTTGCTGTTATATGGTAATACGATATCATCAATGCTCAGTGATTGAATAAAGCGACTTGAACGTGGCGAGTGGAACCGAAGATCCATTGTGTCTATGGGAGGAAAGTGAAATTACGCTGCGGTAATGCAAACATCCAGGATAGTAGGATGAACCTTGTACTCATCTTAATAGGTCAGTTGTTCATTATTGGCGGCTGAAAATTAATCAGGTTTTCGTGTTTAAGACAAAATTCTTTTCGCATATCCAGTATCTCCAGCTCTTTGCTATGTGGTGGTTGAAACCAATAAAGCGAAATCGCTGCTCCCTTTTGTGGGAAAAGTAATCATTTTTTCACTTGTACAATGGGGCGAAACGATTTTCCCAATGGTTTAGATATATTTTGATTTATTTATACTGTCTTCTAGTGAATATGTATATAGTAATGAGAATAACTTTCAGGAGGGAGACAGTGGCTAACGAAAGGGCTGTTATTGCACAAGAGATCAAAAGATGAGGTTATATGCTGGTAGGAGGATGTGAACGTATGGCCTCCGCGGCGATAAGTTGATGACCCTAGCCTATGATTGTTACCACCACTCATCAACTACAAGTTATAAAAAGGGATCCTCGTGATTTAAGGGTCACATTTTACGATGGGTTGGATGAATCTGGAATTTCTCAAGAGGATACTTGAAGGAAGTTCTTTCTATCGCACAAAAGAGTGCTCAATGACTACGTAATCAAGTCGTGTACAAGCTCAACCATGATCCTTAGTTAATGCATAGCATTGCGCATATACAAATATAATGCATTACCCAATCTAATTGCAGGGTTAGACGACACTTCCAGGTACCTAGTGATACTTACAAAGTATTGTGGAGGTACTACCTTGGTTCACTCATAATCAGTGCGGCTACGTAACTATGCTGAATCAGTGATACTTGCATTGTTTGACTGTTCAGAAGGGCACACAGCAATAACGGAAGCAACTAAATCTCCAAAAAACCAACACTCAAATGTGACTGGTATTGTTCGTAAAGCTCCATTTCACAACCTGAATAGTTTCTATTTGGGTTCTTCCAGAGTAGCCCAATGTGTTAATCTTGTGCACTCGAGATTGTACATTTTCACTGTCGTAAAGAGTTTTTATATCTTTCGTAAAATGCTATTCTGCGATACATTACTGCATTTTGACAATAGGAAATTATACTGCACACCGATATAGTTGATAAACAGACCGAAATTATTTCCAGTAAAACACAAATACTACAATAGTTTTCCAAATCCCGACAAGTCAACGGGTTCCAAACTAGATTTCGTTCAATTCCATGTTATTTGCTCTTGCTTTAGGCTTATTTCCTGGTGACCTTTTGACAAAATGTTGTGTAACGTTTGTAAATTGGTTCTTAAAAGAGTTTTTTATCTATGGTAGTATGCATGGGACACATCACAGCTCAAGTGTAGCTGAGGTTCATCATTATCGGTCTAGTAATCGGGGTGACAACAAAAGCTATCTCGGCCATAGCTCCTATATTGGAACAAGGTTGAGGTAGTTAACACCGGAGATATTCTACAAATGCCTTAGTGATAATTTGAAATTCCGAATAGTTGGTTTCAACGGGTGCACATTGCTCTAAGACTTCAGTATGCTTGGCTCGATTCTATCCCCGTTGATTTCCAGTTTCAGAAATTTGAACAAAACGTCTTTCAAGTCATTTTTGGTAAATTACAGGGCTCCTTTCCATCGTGGCTCTTATTATCTTCTTGAACGTCCTGGCAAACACAAGACACAAGAGATGAAAATTGAGTTTCTTTTATAGTTCCTTTGAACAAATCTGTCTTGAATTCGTGTCAACGTCAAACGATCCCTTGCGAGACGATTGCATACAACATCCTGACCATCTAGATGCAATCTAATAGAAAGATGATTTTATTAATGCTGTCAACACGTCTCAGGCGAGATTGCTCTCCATATTAGGCACGTACACACATCATACTCATACCTATTTTGAGTAAATTGTGCCCTGTCCCAACTTAATCCTGATGGAACCCTGGTAGATATCACGTAATCTATTGGCGGTAAATACACTGAGATCAATGATTTTCATTTTATACTTACGGGTTCCTCCAAATGCAAATGAACAATAAGAAACTAACAGAGGATCAAATGTTCTTGACTGTCAATCAAAATGATACGTAAATAAACAGAACGGCAAAACACGTGACTTTTCATTATGAACGAAACTATCTTTAATAAGCTTCAAAATCAAACTTTATATTTCTCTAGACTCAAGCGTAGTGCCTTCCGATTTTTCGAAATAATAGTGAAAAAATAGATATGATCCAATCTCAGTCAAAACACTATGTATCTTAATTTTTTCAGTGGCGTGCCATTACGCAGTTTTCGAATGACACCGATTCTCGTTTATTATTTTTATTTGCTCCGCTGACCGTTTCTACGGTAAATTTAAAATATGCTAGAGAAAACGAATTCACCGCGATGCTTTCACTCAGAATACGGTACTACAAAAATTATTGAAATTTATATACATACTGTCTATCACGCTACGTGAATCGTACTTATTCAGCAATTTCCACCACATAATTTGTGTTGTTCCTGAAAGTCATCTTGACGCTGTATAACAATAGCATTGGGAAAATGTTTATATTTAGGTGGAGTGCGGCAGTATGAGGATTTTGATAAAACTACGCACAACAATTTGAGATTAGTTAGACTTACCGTACCAAAAATGTTAAACAGCGAATTAATATAATTCAATAACAAAAAAGCAGAACGAGGAAAACTCTTCAAATATCTATTATTAAATTTCACTCAATCATTTATCGGAATTTTAAACTGCGGTTCGATTTTAAATGAAACGTTTGTAACTCGCTGTATATGTAGATTGTGTAATACGACCCAAAAATGTCCGTGTAAATCTTTCCTCCTATTTTTTCGTTTGTTTGTCTCACTGTCGGTCTATTTATCTGCCAATATTCTGTAAATAGACGTTTTATCCGAATAATCTAAATATACGCGCGTTTGGACAGTTTCAGCTTCCATGAGACAGTTCCCCGCAAGTATACCCCACTTTTAATTAAAAAAATGATACAGACGCCACTTGAAGTATTCGGAAAAAATAAAACTGATCGGTTATCACAATTATCTTCTGTGATTCGTTCTTACTACTTATGAAGGTATGAACCTCATATGATTTATAAGGTTCGCAATGTACATATTGACGTTCTGTTCCGTTGATTTGTCTTGTTATCCTACTCCAAATTCTACCCTGTCACGAAGAAGTCACCGATTTAGATCGACATCCGGTTCATGTCGATCGAGGTTTCGATTTCAATCTACCTGAAGCAACTCTCTGCTAGGTATGCATGAGCGACCGGTGGAGACGATTACTTTGCTCGAAACAGGGGCACGCTTTTTGATCTCCCATTTAGTGAAGGTTCCCCCTTATCCCCTTATTGTCTACTATGCACGAAGTGCAAAGACAACATTTCTCTATATTTATATTTCCGGTAACTTGTCTGATGTTCTTCTTCTGACCCGTGTCAGATAACCGCAGAAGAAATCTAAGGCTTTTAGTAAAAAAGCGGCGTTTGATAAATTTAGTTTTAGACCAACAATTGCCAGTAGTAAAATGTTGGTCTTGGGCATAACTTTTAATTGAAAACTCGCAGTTTCAATTCATCACTTGACAAATTATTCAAGTATCTGAAACGGCTTTGCAATACATTTATGAATACCTCCATGTCGGCAGATACACGGCGTGAAAAAATATTGAACCTTTATTTTTACATTGTGTCTCAAACCTCGCGCGCTACATGTAATAACTATTTCCAACTTCAAAATATTAACCGAATAAAACACAAATACCAAATTTCGGGAAATTGTCTTTGATGTAAATGAAATTATATTATAAACTCTGAAGTTCATCTGCAGGAGAATCATTATAAGAAAGATGTTTCCGAAAAATGTCCTTGCAATACAGTGCATCGGGTGGTTTCATATACAAGGCAAGCATAGTAGAGATATCTGGTTGATCGAGTACAGTTCACTTCAGAAAGATGACAGGAGTAAGCAAGCAGAGAAAGTGGAGAGAGTGACGGGATAAAAGACAAATACAAAAGCAGTAAGGAGATGGGCAGATTAAGATATTGATGAAAGTTGTGAGCTAGAGCGAGAGAGAAGGATGATGTTACGTAGGATACACTAGAAACCATGTCAAGTCTAGCGTGTGATGTAGTCGGGACGGGACAGTGAGGAGAAGAAATATCTGTTAGGATTGTATTAGTTGGCACTGGATAGGGGCGGGTGTGGGGTTGGAGAGCTGATGCTCAGTGAAATTTGTTTCTGGCTCTGATTTGAGAAATACATCTTTAGTATGGGTATTTGGTTATACGGTTTCACTAATTGATAGCTACATTGGAGACCCAGTTGCAGAAATGATGTTACTATGTTGAACATACTCGATCAAATGATAAAACATAGTATATCAGATGGAGAGACAAGCATGCACTCAAGCGGATTAAAATCTACTCATTCCCATGGATAATCACAAATAATGCATGATTTATTTGGTTGAAAACAAAGCATGGTGCATTAAAAAAATATTCGCATTGAGTTGCTCTTCACGTAAAAGACGCGTGCCTGATTAACAACAAGACAAATCCCTGAACAATATTGGTTTGGGCCTGAGGATAGTATGATGATTTCGTTGTTACTGATATTCACAAATTTGCTGGAGGAATTTGGAAGTGTCGATTTTCCGCAAATAACCGCCGTCGTTAAAAATTTTAAAATTATGTCTTTAATTAGTGATGCAGCCACTACAGTTTCACAATTGACGCATCCTTTAGAGAAGGTGGTAGAAATGCAATGGGGAAGTTCAGATTTAGCTAGGGCTCATTATTTCAAATAGCTGGCCTTAACTATTCATACTTGCTAGAGCATGAAGTCATTAGACTGCGTTTGTTCGACGCGTTTGTCTTCTAGAATATCTGCCGTTGCCGGCTCACAGAACACAACCATGTACATTCGATTTATTGACACCAACGACACTTAGATTGTGCTTGTGCGAAATACCACGCCTGTTGAATTGACTTCAGTGGTGCATAATTTATATATTTGGTAGGACAATTAGTATCTGAGTGGCTGTACAAAATTATTCTCGGGTCACACGAATCGTTTTGAGGTGACCGCTTATCATTAGATATGTGTATTCAATAATCTAAACCTTTTCATTCATTTTCTTCAGCTCATCGTCAAACCTACTCATGTATCCGCTCTAATCAAGACATCGTGCGTTACGTATCAGTGGAACGCGGTGGTGGTTAGCCGAAATCATCATCAATAGCCACCTGGAGTTCCTGAGTTCGAACTCCACCACCACCGCCGCCCATCATCCCAGTTTCTGTATTTCCCAGTT
>UZAN01039371.1:116591-181077 GCA_900618425.1 Echinostoma caproni | reverse complement strand
ACCGATAAACCAGTCATGGATTTCAGTAGGATTTATAACTACGCACATTGAGTTTATCTCCGGGACTGCTTTTTTATGCAGATATAACAACAGTCTGAGTTTTAAAACGGTCTTCGTGACGCTGGACAGTTTGAGTAGTTCTGTCTGGCTGGTAGTCAGCACGACGCCGATGTCATTTTGCAATGCGTCAAGGTAACGAATCGTGGATTCTCCGCATTTGAAATGTCACAGTGTTTTTGCTATCTGAAACACTTCCCATTTTCTTCTAAACAGTTTCGATTTATTTTTTCTAGATCCTTCAAGTTATTCGTAAGTATTTCTTGCTGAATCTAGGATAACCAAAATTTTCTGTGATGGTAAGCGCGAGGAAGGTAGGATTAACAGAAATTTTACCCTTTCTCATCGAGGGTTACTTAATTACTTTAAATTTTTGGCTTAGGTTTTCCCCTAGGTAAATGTCTCCAACCGCAATTTTACCGTACCCACAAATTGTCATTTCTATTGTTTAAACAATAAAGATTACCCACTTGGTAAATTTCCATCGTTCTTCCTGGAGTTGAAGTTTGATTCAACTTTGGGTTAAAGCTTATGCGGCTGCGAAAACGTTGAAATATTTGGGTTCTACAGTGGTCCATTCAGCTGGATTGAAGTTCGTACAAGTTCGTACACACTTTCCTAGATCATGAAAATGTAGAGCAAAACGCCTCATTGGTTTTCCGGTGTGTCTCAGAGTACCTGTGGTAGATTCCGGTGGTGATATACTTTCTACCGTCAGCTGCGTTTCAGTGAACTGAATCCTTCTTTTTTGAAAAAATGTATGGTTCAATTATGGAAATCATTCGAACTGTTTCAATGGCCAAACAATGCAGCACAGCAACTGTATCACTTTTGAGACGAGATAGCTGAGTGCGGAATCTTCTTGTGTCTCCGAGTTAAATGAATGTCTCAGTGTATTCTGTTTAAATAATGCTTCAGCAACAACTGTCCATCTCACGGGGAATTTATTTTCCATTGGTTCCTAAATAAAGTTTCATTAACTTTTATGTTCTAGAAGAAGTTAATTGCCTCTAATGCAGTTATAAAATGCTGCATTTGGACAACTCCTTCTCAAAATAAAATTTATTTATTTAGAATTCAGAATCATCATGTCTTTGAATTACATTCCATAAGGATGAAATAAGAAATGTTACGGGAGCAAGAAATAAACTTACCCAATCGTTTGGGACTGTAAATTAGCAATGGTTTTGATTCTGGAAACGAAGGAAAACAAATAGGCAGATTCATCAGTGAGAACAAAAATGTATGACGTCACAGAACAAAACGAACTACTGAATCCAGAAAGATCGACAAGGTTTTAGAAAACAAAATGGTGTGCAAGATTTTTTCATGAAAACTTTACTCTCTGGCTAATTATACAACCAAGGAATACGTAAAATTAAGTTGCACAATGATTTAGGCATCCTTGTTTGTGATTAGTCGCTGGATTTAATAGACTCTATGTGAATTACAAACAATATTGGGTGTGAAGGGATTGAAGGGGACACATGAGAGACAGAACTGCTTCAAGGGTACATTTCTAGTCCGGGTCACTCGGTCACGGTAAATTTGATCTCCACTTGTCGAAAACGTCCCACAAATCACAGTTCGAGCGAAAAAGCAGGGTGGCAAACAAACTCGTCTTCAGCTGTTCGTATTCATGTCAATACATCCCAATATATATCACTACTTGAGAAAAAAATTGTCTTTGGAAAATAAATTAACAGATTATCTGAAAATAATTGAGACCGAAAATCGGGATCACCACGATCACATATTTTTTGTCCATTCATTCGATCATCGAGATTACTTGTGATTCGATGTATGTGTGGGGTGAGTCAGGGAAGATTGGCCGCTTGCACAAATTGTTTTGGGGTACACAGAGGGGGTTGTGTAGATAAATGACCACGACTTCTGTTGTGGCCGTCATCCAACAACAAAATCGCCTCGATAATGACTCACGAACGTTATACAGGGGACCCTGTCCACAGTGTGATTTAGCTAGGTGTGAAACCACTGGTGAGGGACTTAATCATTCCGGTGTTCAGCCACGCAGAGTGGTGATATCTTTCAAAGAAGATTATCAAACGCAATCGATAACATATTTTATGCATTGAATCTTCGTGTGTTGTTCGCGTCCAAACAAATTGTGCATTTGCAACTGGAGGACAAAGTTCCAGACTCTGCCGTTGAATGCTTTAGAACAACGTTCATAGGCCACACGGTTAGGTGATTGTCCGAACGGATTCGTGAACACCACCCAGCGTGTCTGAACACCGGAACGATTACGTCACTCACCGGTGAAGTGGTTTCATATATAGCTGAATTCAAACCGTGGTCATGGCAGTTGAAGAGCTTTGATAAATGATTCTGGGGAAAAAACGATGAATTGAATGGGTTATTTCTAAATGGCATTGACCTACAGCATTTGATGGATCACAAACCCGATGTCTGACCTAATTTACTTGATGGCCCGTATCTGCGAGGTGTTCTAAGACGGTGCTGGAAATGACTAACCCTGTGCCGTAGACAACCAAATTGACCTATGTGCACAAATGTTTCTCAGAAATGCTTGATGGGTTTAGTTGTTCTGATTGCCTCCAAATAAGCATATCTCATTCGCATCCAGCTAACATCAACCTTTGTTTGTAAAATATGTACAATGTCCTAACAAAACATGTTGACGTATCTAACATGTTATGCGAGTTCTTAATACCCTCTCTTTATCTATATTAGCCACAGGATTTGGTCGTGGCAAAGTAGTTTGTTCACTATTCCTTACTTTATCGAATCTGATAATAAATATAACTGTTGAAATATATTCAGTGGTAGTAGTTTACCGTATTAAGGACGCAGTTAAGGTAAACAGATCCAAGGAGTAGTTTGTTTTCAACACAGGGAATCAATCAAGAAGTGGTGTAATCGATCCAATACGTTGAAAGACAAGATAATCAAACAATCGCAAACTGGGGGTGCAGCTGGAGTTGATGAACGGATAGTATTTACTGCCTAGGTTCTGGACCTATACATATACTATGGGGAAATTCTTAAAAGTTTCATATAGTCTGTTCTTTCAACTCGTAGCCAGTTCAGTATTCCTGACATTTTTAGCCTATATCCATTTTTCATGACCACACAGATATAAACAACACCATCAGGAAATTTGAACACCCATAATCAATAGTGGTGGTTTCCCTTCTGTTTATATATTTTATACTCCGTCACTTTATGGAACTACCGTGCCCGTTGGTCTGATACGCTTGGAAGAAAGCCTGCCAATATCATAGACAAAATTCGTTGTGTATAGAGCAATTGGCGCGCGAACAGAAAAAGTAGGAAGAAATGCACAACTGTTTCGCACTAGTTGGGCCTCAGCAACAGTGTGAATCCGTTCACTCGATCCGGGACCTCACAGGCGGATAGTAAGTTTGCTACCCATTCGGCCATCGGGCAGCTGATCCGATCGTTTTCCTTTTACATTCACAGGGTTCAGCACAACCCATACTTGTGAGCTTCTTGCGAGCATCGCGCCTCGTCATCTCAGCACTAGATTGTCAACAATTTAATTCCATTCCAAACAAACCGTCTGAAGCTGCATGTATTTTACTGAATCAATTATATTTTCTTCATTTTTGTAGTGGATCTCAATGGATTAACCTATTTAGAATCCATGTTTTCTATCAGCGAATACAACGCTGTCCACTAAATCGCGCTGAACTGCATAGTGAATGAAACAAATCACATCGTGAGCGTAAACATAGTATCCAGCCCACCACCTAGGGGTCGTGATGTGTTATCAAGGCAGGTTTAGCGTCGGATACCAGCACAAACAGAACGGTGAAAATTCGGTTTCCTCTGGAGTCCGAATCCAATGTGTGCAGGCCCTCGGCCACACCTCACATTCCGGGTAGTCTGGATGATCAGATGATTAAGTTGTTCGCTTGTAAACAAATCATGAGGTAATTTGAAAAGCCGAATGCACCGTGCGTAAATGGCATAGGCTTTAGTTGTGAGTAAGCTAACAGGGTGTTAGATGTGAATAAAAAATGTGGGGAGAAAATTAGAAAGAATCAAAGCATATTCGATTTGCATGACCTAAGTGATAGCAGCGCTTGATCACTGCGTTCCTCTTATCCGGTCCAAAGGTGGAATTGATTGCAGTAATCCATCATGCTGATGTTCCTCTCTTCCAGGACAATTTGTGCATCAATTCGTGATATATATCGTGCATCTCACTGAATACGAGCTTGCTCGCTACTAGGTTTTGTTTGAGATGAATGATCCTTGAACAGCTTTTGATGAAACACGTGCAGTGCATTGCTACAAATTACCACTGACAGTGATGATTGCCCGCTATTGGAACGGAACGCTCACGTTCAGTGCTAATTAGGGTTTGGTATGATAAAACTGCATGTACCAGTCCATCTGTTGCTCTCAATTAGGATGCATAGACACATTTTGGTCCTGTGTCCGAACCTGTGATCCGTTTGTCGGTACAAACACAACTTTAGAAGGCCGCTGAAAATAAAATCGGCAAGGTGACATTGGGCGAGAGTTTTCTTTTATCTGAATCACGTAAACACAGTATCTTGTTGAACTTTGAGATCGATTGTTTAAATGAAATGAACTCCTCGCTTGGTTCCTGCCAGATTACAGACTACATGAGTTGCGAATTAGGTAAGTTACGTGACCAATGCAGAGTCCAATTGCGTCTAATCCCTGTTAGTAATTAACCGCGGTATGAAGCTTGCTGCGGTTCAACCCTTACAAGCAACATATGAACCACAGAACTATCGCATTGATTTTTCGCTTCTGTCTCGTATCAAAAGTACCCCTTTGAATGTTCATATTAAATTGATCGCTATATGCGTGTAAATGTTTGTATGCACGAGGGAATCCGAATGGATACGTTTGAATTTCTAACAGTTCAGTGATGCCTCCTGATGAACAAGGTGCAAACCGAAAAATCAGGCATTGCATTCATTTGGTAGTCTTTTCTGGTTCTGACTTAGCCTCTAAACATCGACTTGCCTATCCGTCTGGCTCGTTCAATCACGCAAACCCGGTTTTTTAGTCTGTGGTTAGAATAAACGGACATGTTTTGTTTTTCATTCCCACACCTGTCATTGGGTTTGCATTGAATAGAAGCCGAAAAAGAGACACATTCACTTTTCCAGTAGGCGGACAACGAATCAAAAACAAGCCTCCTCCCTCCCCCGTTTCCTTTGCTTTTCGGGCGCATCCAGTAGCACAAAAACATATCAAATGCGCGTGGTTTTCCCATCAAAACGTTTTCGATTTTTCACATATCTGTTTTTTTGTGTACCCAACACATACACGCACACAAGTCATTCTCCTCATTTTACTCGGGGACTTTGTTCTCTATGGTCATTCGAATAAAAATGCAGAAATGAGTTGATGCAAAACTGAATCACCCTCATTGTCTGTGTGCCTCGTGCAGTTAGGCAATAATGTTGTGGTAAATTGCGGTTTATCTTCCTAATATCCATCTGCACATATCATCGATTTTAACATTGGTTAGGTCAACCGCGGGTGTAGCCATTGTAATATATATATATATATATATATATATATATATATATGCGTAAAAGTGTGACGTTCTCAAGTCTGCGACAAGCGAAGGTTTTAGCAACCGGCAATTCCTAATTTAACGAACTATTGATTTGCTCATTTGACTTGATAATTGAGAAAACCAGTCGGTTAGCGAACAATTGGTTTCCGATATTCCTAGTCATGCTTTTGCATATCATATGGTGGAAAAATGCTTACAGAATGACAGTAATTGGCCCATTAATCGGGTCATCAATTGTGTACGAGCGTTTACTGTGTCAATGGATGTGACCTTTCGCCATTTGGGTCAAGGGGCACGTTCTGTTCTGTTTTGATGTTCACACTTGACCACGGCAATTGAAGCTTTTGAATCAATCTTTTTTGGGCACACAGGTTTGGGCAAAGTAATCGAATGGCGATCGCCTCCGCCACGGCCGGTGTCCAAACTGGGACTGCCTTCGATCGATTGAGTGGGATGCGATTAGCAGCATCGAAAGCTTTCTCCGTTTCTATCTTGCGTCCGGCGTCTACGAGATGACGCACGATTGCCCTTGAGATGCAGCCGGTCTTCCCATGACTTAACCATCGCGAGTGGTTCTCCTTAACGCATTGAAAAAAATCGCTTAACTGTACGACCCAACATGCGCCCAAACCTGTGTGCCCAAAAAAGTGCTTCAATTAACCTGGCCCAGAGTGAACACCAAAACAGAACAGAACCTGTCCCTTGGCCCAACTGGTGAAAGGTCGCTTCCAATGACACATTAAAGGGGCCTACACGCACCCATGCACACACATCCCCTTCTCTCCGACTCCGTTTAATGACCTTTAATTGAGATTTTAATTGAACCAATGACTGTCATTTTATGCGCATTTTTCCTCTAAATGATATTTATGTGCATGTAAGAGCATATCCGAAAAATAATTATTCGCTCACAGACTTGTTTTCTCAATGCTGTTATTGGAATATTCAATCTGTTGAACTGATAACCTTAGGCATTACTGGATCAAAGCCAAAAAAAGTGATGGGGTTTTTGATGAAAATGGTCTTTTCAAACGCGCGAAGGTGTTCGAGACTGAAACGTAATTATTTAAAGTTATTCTTGGTATCTTCGCATTTTATGCTTAACATTAGCTGTGCAAGGAGTGGAGAAACATTCTTAAGGTGATTGGTCGAATGTTCTAGAAAATGCAAATGTTCGTTGAAATCTCTGACCTGCGATCCCCTCTCATGTACGAGCAGCTTCTTTAAAGGAATGCCAGTGTATAAACGGGCGCTCGAATTTACACAAAACTTACCTTTTACCAGCACCCGATACCGAATCAGCTGTTGTGTGCGCCCCACAAGACGACACGTGTACATATCCGAATCCGCGGGTCGTAGGAAGTCAATCACTAGATCCCATTGTTCGGCCGTTTCGGGAACCCTTTGCTCGTAAGAACGTGGATATGTTGTATTAGCCGTGGCACGAATTGAAGGAAATGAGGAATAAGTATTAATTTGATTAAAATTCTTCTCGGTCGTGACCAGGTGAATTCGATCCGCCTTGGAGAATTTTGTTTTCGAAGCAAAAAGTGGGTTGTCACCTTTTTCCCATATTGTTGTCTAGATGAGGAGGAATGGAACAATTTCGGAAAGATCAAATCAGATATAAAATTATTGAAAATGTATGGTTCAAACCTTTGATAACTAACTAGCATGCCTGACAATTTTATGGAACATATGATGGTAACTGAGCCTCGACTGTCACGAATAACATAGATGACGCACTGATGTTCAATACATTGGTAATACACATACGATGGACACGGAGTTCAAAGCCCAGATAGGACGGTGACAATGCACTACTGATAAGGGAGAAACCCGAATCTAGTGCTTTTGAGTGTAAGGTTGACTGGAAGAGCTGAGGAATATGCGTGAAGTTTAAGTCTGAAGGATAGTCAGTTCTAATCAATCAGACAATATTCAACGGCATGTACCGACGTTCAACCTGATAGTGGCGTGAACCACTAACAAGACGAAATCATTGAATGTTCTATGTTTACACGTCAAATAATAATAAATAATAAATAAATAATATCTCTATATTCTGTGAATAATTTAACAGACTCTCTTTTTATTTTCATTGCCCTAAAATTTCGTTCCTTCCACGTCATTTATTCGACGGGTTTCCACATGCGTTTGCTCTCCCCAGTCAGCTGTACGCAAAATAAACGGCGAGTAAATCCCAGTCGGATTTCCTTCAGTTGAACCCATCTGATTTAGCGTGGCCATTAGTGAGACCAGCCTAAAGTTCAGGTCGGTTTAATTTGTCTCCCCGATGATTGGATGCACATGATATTTTGCGATCAAAATTATGGTATCCGGAAAACAACAATGTTAAAAAATGAAATTTTGAATCAGTTTTGAAAGAGACCGGAGATAAAGAACTTTCAAGTTCGGGAAACAATTAAACTAGATTTATGTTTTCGATTGACAAGAGTGTGAAACAGCTTCGATAATTGAAAGTCATACTTAATTCATTGCGCATGAAGTGAAACTTTTTTTCTTCCTTTCATTTCTCATTCCTCTCATTCATAGATAGCGATTCAATTTCTGGGAAAGCGGAAATTATCAATCAAAATGCCAAACAGAATGGGGATTCAGGCGGTCATGTGTGGAAATGGAACACCAGCCCTCTGGAGCGATAATATAGTGACCTTCACCACTCCGTCGCCCCTGCCGATTTATGCCCTAGAAATGTATGCTCAGGATTCAAAAATAAATCAACTTATTAATTTATTTGCGAACAAAGATCGCTCTGAAACATTTGCCTCGGGTGAATTCATGCACATTGTGAATTGAATACCTGTGTAGTAATGTACACCAATTGTGTAGGTATTGAGCGAAATCTCGCGGCGCACGCAATTCGGAAACGCATTTTGGTTACAGGATAATACCTGAACATCGACAGCTATGGGCGAAAAGCATTCATTCTGTTCTTTCCCAACCGTTGAACTTTTCTCACTTGTGACACTGTGCGTGTCATGATGAAATGTGAAGTCGTTCAGAAGTGACAATCTAGATGCAAAAACATTTTGCATATAGAGTTCTATAAACGTTCTTTTTTTCGGGTGTGTGCGATTTCATGGGGTATTTTTTCCGGTTGATCTGTGTATTTTAAAAAGCTCATCTTTGTTAATGTATCACCTAGTCAATAAGTAATTAAATTACAAAAGAAACAACATAAATATTTATGATTACAGATATGTTGCGTCTGATGAAGAGAAATGTAATATTCAAGTACGTAAATGAAGCTCAAAGCAGTAAGTGTTTGGGGGAATACATTTGACGAATGTCAGGGTATCGCACGAGTTCAGTTAAGATTTATATTATTGATATTGTTATCATATTAATGTAAGAGAAGAATGGAAGGGTGATATGTGTTTGTGTGTGTCAGGGGTTAAAGACTTAAGCTCAAATAAAATAGGAAGAGGGAGAGATTGTTGTCGTGTTCTATTGTTTGAATGTGACCGAATGTTCCTTGATACAATTATATATATGCCTTTGCGTACAATTTACGTAAGTGGCGCTGCAGCTGCCCTTGAATTGATAGATGATCACTGACGAGGTCGAAGTGGATAGCCTATCCTTGTTCTGATCTTGGACGAACGATGACTTCTAGATTACGTAGGTGAGTTTAGCAGCATCAGACGTTGATCACGGTAATTTATCTCCCTGCTAGTTTTACATTCTTGATACCTTTTAAAAGAGAGAATCTGTCTCTGGCGTATATACAATTTCAGATATTGCAATTTTGTTTTGTCAATACTCTGCGAACCGTCCTCGGCACTTGTGCCAATCACCCAGGCACAGAGTTTACTAACGTATCACAGCGGTCGAATTTGTCTGTATCCTCTAGTACATGCTACCCTCTGATGTTCAACGACTACGTTAGATATAGCTGACTTATCTAGGTCTCTAACACTCATGTTGCGTAAATGTGATCAACACCTGCAGTATGTATTTGATTTGAGGGCTATATATTATTACTGGACCAAATATCTTAAGAACGTAGAAGTGAAGAAATATGATGAAATCATCGATAACTGTGCAATAGCTCTGTTGTGTTAAAGATACAATCTTATTTTCATTCGAGTCTGGGAACAATGTTTGCTCATTAAAAGTGAGTTCCCGTTGCTGTTTTTTGATGAATGTAGACCAGTAGATAAGATAAGCGATCGCGAGATGAAACTCTCCTCCAACTTGTCACTTATTCTTATCTAGGCTAAAAATACAAAACATTTTAAGTATACACTCCTCAGTTGTCAAGCCAAATATTGTATGATTCGCGTACAGGAATATCAATCTAGCCATTTTCGAAAGAGTAATCATTTTGAGTGTTTCGTTTAAGCCCGAATAGGCATTGATGTTCCTTTGACGGACGTAATGCAGTCAGTCAAGAACAAACTGAACACAGTTCGATGTGGAAAGGGGAATAATGAAAAAAATAGAAACGTGTATGTGAATAAAAAAGGGGAAATCATTGATTGTTCTTTTGACCGATGAAAAGCAATCGAGGATCTTTGTGTGCGTGGAGTTCACTGTCTGCTAGATATACATTCCTCTGCTTATGTTTGAAACCTAATGTACGCAAAAGACGAAAAGAATTTCCACTATTCCAAAATCGAGTGGGATAGTATAATCGGTGAATTATCACAGTATTTAGCTGTGGACAATTTGTGTGACAATTTCTAAGGACACCATTCTCACCAAATTTCCATACATACAAATATGTTTTTTGAGCACGATAAATGTGATGGCTGATAAACCTCAAGTTGCTGACATTTGCAATGTAACGAATCATTATGAATCATCGCATAGAAGAATGACTGAGAGTTAAGTTTCCGAAGAAACCAAACAAGAGGCTGTATTTGTGGAGAGTAAAATTATGAAAATATACAAATCGGGGATGTCCATTAACACTAGTCAGTTAATGTCATTCGGAGCAAACGAGTGAATGTGAAGTATTCGAAGAAATCATCAAACATTAGAAGTAGCACAACATTCACTCTCGAGCAGCAGATGGAAATTCATTCCAGGCTTTGTTACACAACCTATGAGTGAACTGAGAAGCAATCTCTCGCGGTTCACTAAAACATCTGTGTTTGATGCGGGATACGAATCAAACATTCAATTGGTTATTCATCACATTCGCTCACATTTGTTTTGTGTGAGAATTATATTTTAACATAATTGTGGATGTTTTTGACACGTTTACACAGGGAGGAGGAGATGGGAAAAAGGCTAATCGTCAGGTTAAAATATGTAAAAGCTAAGCTAGCCCGACAGTTTACAAATTTATTTGTCACTTGCATATCAATGATTTCAAACAAAGCAAAGGATTTTCAAGAAACGATTGCTATAAATAATAGGAAAAGCACTGAGAGCGGCGTTCGCTAGGTGTGCATTTCAGCAATTGGCGAACACCATTTACATACTCTATTACATTTTGAAGAAATTTAGCGAATTTAATATAATATAATCCTTTGATTACCTATAATTTGACGCAATTTGCCATCGGTTTCCGTACGCATCTCTTTAGTCGTAAATCGCACGCAAAAATGTGTGCTCAGATATCAAAAACAAAACGTAAAATTTTCAAATGAGTTAGCTAAACACTTAGTAAAGACTTCAAATAATTCTCGATGAAGTTACATCACAAACTAGTGATGCTGCAGATAAGCGGGTAATGTAAACTTCGTGCATAACACAAAAATGCAAGCAAAGGTACTTGGCCGCGACAAGATTGAATCAATTGGGATGTGCTTTATTGTGCACTGTTCAACTGAAGAAAGTTGCCCGGCAGTGAACTGTCAGTTGGTGTACTTGTCAGTTGGGTCAAAAGCTTTGCACTGATGACGAGACCTAAAATGATCAAAAATGTGTACGGTGATTCTTATTGCCTATTTCAATAAATCATATCATTTTGCATTGTTTTATGCAAATTCACATGGCCCCGACAGTGTATAAGGTTTATTTCATGCGATGTTGAAATAAGTACTTTGGTTGCAATCACGATGTTATTCGGATAAACTGAACACAAGTAGCGTCAGTTAGCAGACTTGGAAACATTGTTCTACTCCACTTCCTTGGGAGACGACAACCGATCATACATGGAACTGATTTTATTCCCTGCATTGTGCCTCGTTGAACAATCGTGTTTTGCGGAAGTGGTATAAAAACGTACCCAGTGGCAAGGAAGCCTTACAGAAATTGATTAAGTTTAAGCAGCAAAAACCTTGTACCATTTTTATAAACTATGTTGTACTCAGTTAATGTCGTTACCGTTGTCTAAAAGCATATTTATTCATCACTGATAAAACATTTTTTACTCGTCTTCCGTGAGACGATACAGCTTTCAGACAAAAGAAGGACTCAGTAGAAAATGAAAACTAAACATACACATACGGAACGTAAAACAGAGCAGCACAACGCATCGCTACTTGACAGAACAAATCAGTGTCAAATGCAAACAGTGCCAGATGCAGCGTGTAAGACACTGCAACAGGTGTTTGGGAAGAGAAACTTCCGGTTAAGATTGATATGAAGTGATGCCTAATCACACCGTCCAATGAATTACTCCGTACTCTAGGTAAAGTGTGTATTAATCATTCAGTTCTCTTTGGGTTTGGCAATAGCAATCACATGCAATTAGATTAATGGATAATAATAATAATAGGACTACACTTTAGGTTTGCGTATACAATATACACACACAATCATTTTTTAGGATGATGCCTGCAACTAGTTAAAGGCTGCCAGTCGGTAACTAGAGACATAGGGTTATTGTGACGTTTTGAACAGAAAAAATCGCAAGATTATAGGATGATGAACCACANTACTTCCTCCCCCCGTCCCCTCCCCCGCCAGGATCGATAACACCAACACCACGACCACAACCACAATCAGCGATGACAATGATGAGAATTTCATTTTAGGCCGCTCACTGAGTACAAACAGAAAATATATTTCTGATCCTCGCAGAAATATGCGAAGAAACATCATCAAGAATAATGATTACTTATGTATTGTTTATGAGTGCAAACAACTTCTGTTTGAATAATATTTTTGGTTTGTTTAAAATAAGCGTCTCCTAGAAACGTGGCCTCTTCCGATCAGTCTGTCCGGCTAGCGAAGAGCTATTCGCAGCTGTCGGGGCTCTTGTTGGATTCGGTTGTATCACATTTTGCCGAACTGACCAAAAGATGTGTGTTAAACACAGTTCGTGAACTATATTTGTCCACGTTGGTGATCTATGCGTAATCCAGGTGACTTATTCCTGTCGTTATTTGCTTTAGTATTGTGTTTATTGCCGTAACTGATCTGTGGATGAAAGTATTAGCTACTTGAAAGTAAACAAAAGCTTTCCTTATTCAATCTCAATCAGTAATGTGCACGCGCATTTCAAGTACTTAGTGACGTAGAAAATAATTTCAGTCATTCTTGTTTTGTCTCAGTTCATTAAAATTTACTAATTTATATCATACATAAAAGTGCCTTCTTTGATTTAAGAAGTGGGGTAGCAGAAGTGATGTATTCCAATCCAATTGATCGGTTGCTTTGTCCAAATCGCAATCTGGAACTCACATTCAGATAATCTGTTGACAAATTTGTTTACAAAAACACTTTCCGTTCCTTGATAATCATAGAAAATGAATACGATATCTCATATTAACTCAATACCATTCAGAGAAAAATTGTTTTTAGTTTAGTTTCTTAACCTGCGTTTTGCTCGATCAGACCTAAATCATTTTAGACAGATAAATAACTGATTGCTTTCGGATATCTTAACGTGACGCGATCGAAGAGACACGCGCCCTATCTGAATAAGTTTATTGGAACTAATCTGTACAAAATCAAGAACTTGGGCGATTTGCACCCAGGCGCAGACACCGACTATCTTCTTCTGCTACACAGGCTCTACCCATTGAACAACAATATCATAATCGTATTTCTGACCATTTAAGATTGCCGAAAACTTGTTAAAACCCAGGCTTAAACAACGTGTTTTACTCTAGGGTTGCTCTGGTAGACTTCGGCTAAGTGGAAAGGGGACCTATCATGAGCGGAACCTCAGGCATTAGCCCATATGTTGATATGCCTACTTGAGTTGGGATCGGTGTGTTAATGGGTTGCATTAAGTAGCACCATGCGAAACCGAAATCAGCCGTAAACAATGCAGACAGGGATGCCCACAACAAGCGCGCGTCTGATTTATCTTGGTCATGCTTTCAACGGCCCCGAAAGATCTATGCCACCAAGGAGTGATAAAATGTCTATAAACTGAAATGAAGTCTGTTTGTTATCTGAGATTTCGTGAATTATCCATAAGCGGATTATACAGAGTACACTGTTCTGTTGATCATGCAGCGTTCTACTTGCACAAATGTCCCCCCACGCTGTATGTAGCTGGTTAAATCACTTCATACCATGAAAGTGGTCGAATGCCGCGCCCGCTGGCCGCTCACACGGTTCGGAGGGGTTTCTGTTACTACTGCAATAAGTTTCAATGCGTTTGAAAATGTGCTGCCCCACTTTATTGAAAATATAAGTAATACGAATTATCTCTGGCTAGAAAAGTTTAGTCCCACATTGCAAAAATTGCGAAATTCCCCAATATTCAGAAGTGCCGAGTTAAGGTGTTATGTCACGGGAACCATTAATCAGACCCACACCTTCCATCTCATTCGAGTCCCATGATGACATATTTTCAATGGATTTTTGTCTACCGGTATTGACGGATTTGACAGATTGTATTTCACGCTGCAATAAGTTGTTGTTGTTGCTGATTCTAGTGCACCCAGGGTGTCTGCGTGTGTGTCACGTTTTCGCTCCGTCGAGTTCTCACCACCAGGTGGTCAATCAATCAATGATGATCAGTAAAGTCTCAAAGTGCCTCAACTTTCTTAATTTTGTCTAGACACTTAAGGTTAACATAGTCAGTTGTAAAGTAGATTGTTCTATTCTGCATCACTGGAACTGGTTGAGGACACGAATCACTGGCATGCATCAATGAAGCACGTGATAGAATTTGAAATTGATGAGTATTACATCACTTCTATGATCGTGTGAACGTGTTCCCAGTCTGTGTTATTAAGAGAATGGAGGGCATTGTGGACCGTGTGTCTGAACCTGCGGTTTTGTTGCAGATTTTACGCAGAATGGAAGGACCACAACAGAGTGAATTCTCTACATTTTTATATGTAATATATATTTGAAATTCACTTCAATAATATTTTGAAAATGAATGAATATTACATCAATATTATGTTCATCACTGATATACATACCAAAATAGAAATAATAGAAATAATGTGTTCTTGTAATATGTCTATCAGCAAGTAGTGCTGAGAAAGTTCGACAAGGATTTCACCGGATAACTTGATACCGTAGATTACGAACGTTCAATCTCCAGATAGTTAAAGAAAACCTTGATTTAATATACGCGTTACATAAGCAATACAAGTTAAACGGACAGGATTTATAAACGTTATTATTTAAATGGTGACGTCCGTCAAAATGAAGGGCAAACCTTTCCAACTCTCAGATTAAGCACAAAATATTAGAGAACGCACTAAGTGGTCTCCAAAATTTAGGTATTGAATAGACAGCTAATAAAAAACTGAGCAATTTGGAGTATACTGACAACATAGTCTGTTTGTTCGAATTTATGGAGAATGCACAAAGAGCACTTGATGGATTATCAATTCTGTCGCTTCGTTTGGCATTTGCCTTGCACCTCCTAAGTGCAAAGTGATGCTACAAGACTGGGTTTCGCCGAGGTCTGTTATGAAACTAGGCGGTCAGGAATTAGCTGAAGGTGACTGCTTCTCGTATTTGGGTAGGTGCGTGATCAACGCCGGTAGCGTATCAAAGGAGATAACCGTCCGCAGTTCCAAGGCTAGAGCAGCCTACGCAGGACTAAAACGCCTGTGGCGGCGACGTGACGTTTCGTTGAAATTGAAAAGTCGCGTATACTGTGCCATTGTGTGATCAGTTCTGCCTTACGGTTGTGAGACCTGGAATTTGCTGGTAGCAGACATCCGTCGCCTTGAGGTTTTAGATAATCGATGCTTAGGTAGTCTGGCCTAAGTAGGATAGAGTGAGTGGATTAGTAACTTAGAATTAAGTTGCCCGGTGTTTGGGAATATATCAAACAAAAACTCGCTATCTCATCAAATCCAGTTTAATAGACTCCGTTGGTTAGGACACGTTTTGCGTATGTCCGACAGTCGCCTCTCGCAGCGCGGCTTATTCGCGGTGGCTGTTGCAGGCTGAAGAAATCTATATGGAGGCCAGCATATGACGTGGAGAGGAGACATAAAGAAATGCATGGACCAATTAGGTAGAGTAGGTGTCTCTCGCCTACCAGGTTGGGGTCCGAAAGACTCCACAACCGGTTGGTTGGAGACATGGAAGGATATGACGGCAAATAGACAGCAACGGCGCTCATGCTGTCACTTCTTATCAGACCAGAACGCGTAAAATAGCATGTATGCACACTTGAACTGTGTACTCTGTTTGTTGACCATAGAGGTTCGCTTTCTTTCCCGTCCCTAAAATTAAGCCGAATTCCTATCCTCATTACACATTCTCACTTACCTTGTATGCAATATGAGTTTGGCATCGATCTGTGAAGTTCCTTTTACTGTATTACGCTGTAGAATGTTGATGCTGATGATTTCTTTTTCCCTTCAAACTTGAGTTAAATCCACTTCGCAGATCAAAGCCAGCGTGTTAGTGACGGTGATCGCTTATCGAGTCCACAAATTAGATTATGATCCGGTGGAGCACAAGTGATGCACCGATCTAATCACATCTGGAAGCACTGAGGCAGCAGCAGGTTGAAACAAGGAGGTACGAGTTCCGGAGAAACGACGACCCTTACCAACCACGTGATCAGGTCTATCTTATCACACTATCACAAAAGTTCCCAGCCATTATTAAAATCACGGGATTTGTTACTGACTCAGTCAGATCCAGTTACAGTTGTTGATTTATTCCGTTCATGGTTTGTTTGCTTTTGTCTCACGTCCATTCACAAGTTTTGTCAAATCCAAGTTGATCGGTATCTGGCCAGCGGAAGAGAGCACTCAAAATGGCAGTTTATCGCTACCTAAATCTAATCACCCAAATGTTTCAGTTTATTATTATGTATACCAACAATTGGACTGCAAAATCCTTGGTTCAACCAAACCCGGTTAAACACTAAATAAAAGCTGCCTAATGGAAGCAGATCGCATGGAGGATAAAAGCGCGATCCCAAGTACTACTGCGTCCTATTTAACCTTTGATTAGAAACATTTATTAGAATTAAGTTTTATCCTATGAAAAGTGATTCTCTCTGAGTTCAATCTAATATCGCAGTTATAGATGGAACGGGTGAACGCGGAGAGTGACACCTATTCACTTATTCTATCAAAGCAGTTGAATGCATTGTATCGCAATGAGGACCAAGTGAAGCACACCCGGCCCAATTGATTTTATCAAGAGTTTTACGATTTAAATCACTTTTTTATTTTACTTCTATTATTGAGGTTAACCGCACGAGATCTGCGGTCTTGTAAAATGTCAGTCGTGTGCTTGATCCATTGGATGCCTCTTTCCACGGTTGTTTGCGCGTTTTCTCGATTTCAGGGTTGGTCAAAGGACCATCCTCGAGGGATCCTCTATCACAGTTGTGCCAAGTCTGTTTAGCGACAATATCCGAAAACGGTCAGTGATTTGAGACAACTTTTGTGATGAAATCAGTGCATTTGGGGGGTTGTATTCATTTTGGATATTATTATTGTTATTAGTATTATTGATCCTTCGATATAGTTAAAGGTACAGCAATTTTTAATCTGCATTTTATAGAGACCACAAATATGTTTGAAAATACGGTATGGTATGGTATTAAAATAAAAAACCCGGAGACAATGAGTTAAATTGGAACTACTGTTGAACTATTGCTACCCGTACTAAATTGTTACCACCGAATGGATAGTTTACGGCAAATATCAAACCCGCAAACTGAGTTGGATAGAAAATAAATGATAGTTAGCTACTTGGAAATAATAAAGGGGAAGTGATTATTATGAATTTGTCACTATGATTCATCCATTATGGGGGACACTTTCATCCATGTCCGGATACTTACATCTTCTTCTCCAGCTCCAAGTGTTCTACAGGGCAGATAAGCGAATTCACCGGTTTCAAATGTGAGTTCCTTCAAATTATCACTCATCTGATTCGCTTCTTTCTCGTCCCGCAACGAATGTTTCCGTTCGTCGAAGACGGCGACCTCAGATGACTTAAGAATACACGGTGGTTCCTGTCGACCTTCTGAATTCGGTACACATTCCAAATGAACCGAGTGCCCACTGATTGTGACAAATGTGGAAGGCTCAACACCATTGGGATGATCAGCATTCAAGTGATGTGCAACTAATGAAACTGTTCGGGGCACATTTTTGTGAATGGGCTTCCTGTTCCATGGGTATCGGTGGGTAGAAAAGCTAAACTGGCAACGAGTACACGGTCGCTTTTGCATTCGTTGCACTGGAACGCCTCCACTTGACCTGTGCACAAATTTTTCAACACCGTCGGTGGTGATTTGTATGGAGGTATTACTATCTGTAAAGAAATGGTGAGAATCTGTTTACCGATGGTGAATTCCACATTGTCATACATAGAAAGTGAATAACCACTCGAAGGAAAACTTTGTCATCCTAGTTACTTGTACCCTAACGAGAAACGTTACACGACAAAAACTGATAACCTATCCCTGTCTCGGTTAGCCATTAGGTGTCCAGTATCTTAGAACCCAAACTCGGCAACTCGAGTAGCTGGAGAGACACAAAGACAATACGCACTGTTGTTAAGTAGTAAAGAGAAGAATTCACAGACTATTGCTTATGAGAATGCATGGGGCTTCTGGTGATTACATGAGCTCTCATAAAATAAGACCACGCTAAAACAATATACAGGTCTTGTATCTGTGAATTGTTGAAAAAAAGCCACAGAGCACATATCAAACAAAACAGCAGTGGTGAACAAGCTCGTTTTCAGAAATTCGTATTCATGCCAATACATCTCAATACATCTCACCACATGGAAATAAAATTGTCATGGGAAAATAAAATAAAATAAAAACAGATTACTAAAACCAGTTTCATCGTGAGACCGGAAATCGGGTTCACGATCACATGTTTGTTTGTCCACTCATCCGACCATCGAGATTACTCACGATGTGGTTTGTATGGGAGGTGGGCCAAGGAAGCTTTAGCGCTTGCACAAATTGTTTTTTGGGCACACAGAGGGGGTTCGTGCAGACGAATGCCTACCGCTTCTGCCGTAGCCAACATCCGACAGCGAACCTGCCTCGATAATCGCCCA
This sequence comes from Echinostoma caproni, assembly GCA_900618425.1. NCBI lineage: Eukaryota > Metazoa > Platyhelminthes > Trematoda > Plagiorchiida > Echinostomatidae > Echinostoma > Echinostoma caproni. Next base: position 162,053 of record UZAN01039371.1, on the reverse strand, counting down.
CGAACTTTGTACAGGGGTCCGAAAGCCTCGCACACGCTCACGGTATGATTTGTTTCAGCTAGGTGTGAAACCACTGCACTGGTGAGTGACTTCAACTCAGTGTTTTCTAAAGAGTTTTCCGTGCACTGAATCACTGAAACAAAATGATTCAGTGCACAGAAAACTTTACAAAACACCGAGGTTAAGAAAAAATCCGTGTGCATTTCTTTACCGTTCAAAGGGGACACATCAGCCGAGATAATACAAAGAAGATCATCTGACGCAATCGATAAGTCTTTCTATGCTCCGTGTGCTGTTCACGTCCAGGCCAATTGTGTGTTTGCGACTGAAGGACAAAGTTCCAGACTCTGCGGTTTCATTCGGTGTATACTCATTTACTTGTTCCTGTGGAACAACGTACATAGGCCGCACGGTCAGGCGATTGTCCGAACGGATTCGTGAACACCACCCTGCGTGGTTGAACACCGGAACGATTAAGTCACTCACCAGTGCAGTGGTTTCACACCTAGCTGAGACAAATCATACCGTGAACGTGTGCGAGGCTTTCCGACCTCTGCACAAAGTTCGCGGGTGATTATCGAGGCAGGTTCGCTGTCGGATGTTGGCTACGGCAGAAGCGGTAGGCATTCGTCTGCACGAACCCCCTCTGTGTGCCCAAAAAACAATTTGTGCAAGCGCTAAAGCTTCCTTGGCCCACCTCCCATACAAACCACATCGTGAGTAATCTCGATGGTCGGATGAGTGGACAAACAAACATGTGATCGTGAACCCGATTTCCGGTCTCACGATGAAACTGGTTTTAGTAATCTGTTTTTATTTTATTTTATTTTCCCATGACAATTTTATCTGTGAATTCTCAAACAATAGCAATAAACAAACATGAAACTGCGTAAATCGTGAGTGATGAAAAACATGAAAATTAATGATTAATGTTCACATGGTTCTATGTATGATGCAATCCGCATCAAGGATTTGGTTGAGGCAGTTTATAATTCGTGCTTGTCAAATAGTCAGTTGGGTTAGAAGATTGATTCCGTTGTGCATTTCATCTAGAAATTGAACAATTAATGATTCGAAAGAATGCGCATTCCGGTCTTCTAAATAATGTCGACATGTTTACTCAAATGCATCTTGGGCAAAGCGGAAATTGAATAAAAAGTTACTACAAGATAACAATCCGAAATATGGCCAAGTTGGATAGAAAACGACATTCCGATCCAAGCCTGTGACTTTGGACTTTAGTTGATTCTGGGAACAATAGTTCCGGAGATCAGACATCTCACAATTCTTTGTAAACTCAAAAGTTCCCCTGGATAGATATTGACCATTGCGGATAAAGCTACGCAATGACCATTGTTGAACGCATTCCGTGCAAATATTAATCAGAATTGATCAGTTAAAAGCGTTCCGGAGCGTTTTAAGTTATACATAAACGGACAAGCTGCCAGTACCTCGGAATACCCTGCAAATAATAAGCATAAATAAAAACCCAAAAACGTTCCCGGTAACTCATCTTTCCCATCATGCCAATGGCTTTCCGCACGCATAACGTTCAGTTGATCTTGTTTTTACCGTCCCAGGTTATTCAAGATGAGTTGAAAAAATAAAGTTTATCACAGTTCATCTGAATGGGAACCACAAAATAAAATAAAAGAAGTAGCATCGACTAACCACCCCAATCAGAAATTTGTTTTATATCCAAAAAACTCTGTCCAAAAGGGGGTCTATGATCACTGATTCACCCTTCCCTTTGAACCCCATAAAATTGCTTGGCCGATGTTGACGAGGACTAAACATTGATAGGTTGTCTGAGTGCATACGAAGGAAAGCTTTTCGATTTGTAGGCTGAGTAGATGAGAAAGTACCGTGCCTGAGTTTCGGACATCTACACAGAACAATGCCAAACATTTTCTCGTAGACTTATCACAGCTTATATTTAACGGTCAATACTTCAAATGTCAACTAACACATGCAATGCCCCTCCATTCTCTCGAAGAGCTGAAATATCTTGGGAGGATATTCTCAATGCATTCGAGAGAGAACAATCTGAAAATTGTATCATGTTAAGTAATCAAATTATTCCGGGTGGCAAAGCAAACGCAATTACTGTGAAACCAGGGAAACAGATCTGATGCTTCATGATGTTTATCGAGAAGTTAAAGAATGCATATCTCAAGTCAAATACTTCGGGTAAAATGCGCCGTCATGTGCGCAGTTTTATCAGTTAATTTATAGTGAAATGCTGCCCAATTGAATTCAGTCAGGCTTATAACTCCACTGTGATGGAGAAACATACGCAATCTGCTTTTGATCAATCACTCATATTGTGATGGAAGGTGGTGGAACTTAATAAACATCAGAAAGAACACGACCCAGTGTGAACCATATGTGAACATCTGCGGTCAAAAGCAAAGCCGGAAGAAACGTCACCAGAAGTAGGAGAATTGTTGAAGATCTGGGATCGCCTGCATTTGAACAATGAGAGCTTGGTGGTTGAAGTGGACATGGAACACGGACTGAGACTTAGGCGACTGCCATTCATCCCAGCCGGCCTTCGTGTAAGGGTATGGAAGCTTGCACACGATGGAGTACACATGGGACGGCAATCAGTTCTCGATTCAATACGAAGTCGTGTGTTCTGGCCAACAATGCGTCCAGATATAATTGAATACATCCGTTCTTGTTCAATGGCCAACATAATAAACATACGGCGCCGTCAACACCGCTAATGCAACTGATAGACAACCAGGGAGTACTTCAAACCAGGGGACTGGATGTATCTGGACCTCTACCTAATAGTCCAACAGGCAAAAAGTATATTGTTGTGATGGTCGAACTCGTATCTCGCTGGGTGGAAGCGTTAGCAACCTCAGGTCAAACAGGAGAAACGGATGCTCGGATATTTATAGACAATGTGATTGCGAAATTCGGTATCCCCGAAAATGTCATTACCGACCAGGAACTGCGTTTCAAATCCAAGATTTTTCGGGAGACTTTAGACTGCTGGGGTATCAAACGAACAAGAGCGTCCCCCTATCCTCCGCAAGAATCACTGAATGGTTCAACAGAATAATGAAGGAATTGGATTAATAAACGTTTTACCAGCTGACTTGCCTTCTAGTAACAATATCACGCATTACTCAAACTGTAAAATGCCGACCGTACATATGGAATTGTTCATTCGCAGCCTGTGTGCGGAAATAAATAGCAAAATACTTTAAGTGGATAATAAAGTAACCATATGGGAAATTCATGCAATACCGAGCTACACAATTCACATTGTCCATTCACAAATACGGAGACAAACTTTATTGAGATTAAACAGCTAATTGAGTTTGATCGAAAATCAAACACAAAATTACGTGTTCCTCGTGTTGTTCTGTCTAGAGAGATTCTACTGCTGTTGTAGATTGAATTCAGTTTCGCCGGTGAAAATTTACGCTCCATTTCACCTCAGTTCTGGTCACTAGAAGGATTCTCTTCTGTGTAATTTGTTCTACGCGTCTATTGGACTTAAATTGGTCCATAATTAATATTCCTTTTAAGATTAGCAAAGAATATAAAAGACAAGAACACTTTTCAGGGGAAAAAATGACTTCCAATGTGTCCTTTCAATTTTCACAATAAAATGCCTAATTTCCAAATAATTGTAATGAAAGGCAAACAAGAGAAAGTTACGCAGATTAGGATGGCAGAAATTTGTGTTTTGCCAAAATGTTTTTATATCACATGAAAAGAAATGCAATAAGGGTTTCGAAATACATAGTTTGTTTTCTAAGTGCTAAGCGAATCAAATTGATTATTGGGTCATTGTCCGTTTAAATACCTTTCTCTAAGTTTGATTAGACCTCTTCCGAACAAAAATGGACGCACAAAAGGGTGATTATCATACCACTATCGTGCACACCGAATGCCCCCGTCATTCGTCAATTACTGCAATTAAAACTTGGCGTCTAAAGCGCAACTAAGTTCGATGTTACCAATTATATAAACAAAGAATGTTGATCTAATATGCTGCTCGAGCCTTGGAAATGCGGGCGGTGATCACCTTTGCTGCGCGCCCGTCATTGTTCACGGAACTACCCAAGTACGAAAAGCAAACCAGCGTCAGGAATTAGTTACAGTGGATTCGTGAATGTGAGGGAAGCTGCAAACGTTTAGGGCAACTCTGAATGTTTTTATTTCGTGGTTGGTGCAACACAGTAACATGGCAAGATAAATTGCTTTGAAATGGGTTTACGCTTTGTGAAAAATCTGGTGAGATACGGTACAATGTAGTCCCTGTAGGCCTGACTGCATGCCTAATTACGTTTACGACTGGAATGGATGGATGAATAAGAAAGAAACATAATAAGGGTACAATGTAGTGGGGTAGAAAGAAAAACAGATAAAATCGTCGTGGAGAATGTTTTACAGGACGTGGTGTGCCACCACATGCCATAGCAAATACTCTCGTGGTATAAGATAACTCTAAGGATCGGGAAATGAGTTTGTTGTTACTGTTGAAAAGACTGTGGAAGATAACAATTAACCCATAAAGCCAGGGCAAAACGCGGGCGAAAAAAACATGCCTCATGCGATGATTTGAGATAGAAAGTGAACCAAGACGTGAAACATAAAACGTGAGTCTATTGAATTTCAGAACGATCTCAGTGACGTTATCAGACCAGGCGAGTGTACAGTTGAAAAAAATGTCAAGGTATTGAAGAGACGGTAGATTATACATCTGATAATTCAGGATAAATAAAGGCGGGTTGGCATTTGAGAGCTCAGAGTATTTTGGAACTTTCTGAAGAGAAATGATTACGTTATTGCATTTTTGGGAATTCATATGTATGTCTCTTTTTCAGACCTTCGAACTACTTCCGAAATATCATCTTGTAGAGTGGTTCCAGGAGATGGGTTGCGGTAAGACAGTCCGAATATTTTATCGTCTGCATAGTTAAGAAGAAGAGAACAATCACTCATAGGCATAGAGGAAATGTAAGTGGAAAGTAGAAAAGAAGACAAAATAGCGCCTTGCAGTACGCCGCATGAGGGGGGGTAGCAGTGAAGATATACCACTTCGTATCCTATGAACTGCTGACGGTTGGAGAAATAGTTGGCCCAGAATTCAAACGCAAGCAATAGAACGCCGCCTGAGGAGAGGGTGTTTAGCAATATATGCCTATCAGTCGTGTTGGACACATCACTGTTGTCTAAAAAACATATGCATACAGCCTTGTTTTTCTTATCCAGATTAGATAAAACACTGTGGAAGAGATAAGCAATGACATTCAGGGTACCGCTGGAACGGGTGTATGCAAACTGGTGTGGGTCACCAACATTGAACTGTATGAATAAGGTTTTATTCAGGAGCCCCTCAAACACCTTCAAAACAACTGAGATGCATGCAATCAGACGAAATCTTAAGGAGCCTTTCTTCAATACAGAGTTTATTGAGGTTATTATCCAGTAGTTGGAAATACTTTTGTGCAAAAGCACTTGTTGAAAACTTTACACAGTACTGGTGAAAAGAAGGCGACACATTCCTTTCGGACACCTGAAAGTGTGATATATGTATGCGTTTCGTTAAATGAATGTGTGGCTTGACCATCGAAGGGTATGAATAACAACTAACTTGAGGTCATAATTTGAAGAGAATAATCCATTTCTATGTGCATCCTTTTAAACCTAGTGGCAATCATACTCTTACTCAATGTGTACTGCTTATTGATTCAAAAATAAAAATGCGTTGACAGCTTCAGAATATGATAAACTGGCCAAATTTCACTAAAGAACTCAAAGTTAAGATGATTTCTTTCAGTAGTTTTCATAACCGGCTTTGAAGTCATGTTTTTCCTGATGTAGGTCATCATAAAAATCAGTGGAATAAACAAAAGAGAATAAATTCACGATTATGAGGTGGCCGATTGTACCGCTTTGAAGTGACAAACCCTGACATTTTTTCGACTGTCAAAATAAAACCAAATGAAGAGTATTATTTTTTTTACATTTGAAGGAGATCCCTGCAACTAGTTAGTTCGTATAAAACAGTTTTGCTTTCCCTGAAGCATAGGTTTAAATGTCATAAAATCCATGTTTTTCTAAGCTTAAAATTGCATCAGGTAATCAATTTACACTATAAGCAAAACTGATGAAAATGTTAATCTCTTACCATGCAAAACTGATAACGCAGTCGTTCAACGAATAATTCTTTCAGGGTTTCTAAATCACAGCTGCAATATTTGGTCAAGCGTTGAAAAATAACTCAAGACGGGGTCAAAGTGAGAAGAGGCTTTCGGCAATAGAATGTATTTAAAATGCACTTCCATTGGATTTTATACCCATCATATAGACTGCCTAGCATAATGTGAATAAACAACTGTCACTGTGAGAATAAAAAAGAAGAATACCGAATGAACTCAAAGCATTCGTAGCAAGAACGAACAGAATGGACCACTGAGTCGATCTTAACAGTGTATTCATGCACTTGCTGTCCACAATCTACAGCAAAATAACAGTTTCATTGCAGTACGCATTTTTTCAATGCATACTAGACCAATGAGATTTACTTTCTATTCCCGTCATTTGGATTGTTGTGGGTCAAACTTTTGAAATCAGCACGATGTNGTGGTTATGTTAACTTTATAAGGTCATGTACAAAACAATACCAGCTTTAAACAGCAACTACGAGAGCGACAACCTACGTGAACCGCAGAACCATGGTTGGGGAACTTTTGGGCAACTCCCAGATGTATTCGCAGAGTATCTGCATGGTTGGTTGCCGAATGAGCTGATATTAACAAAGCTACGGGACTGAAATGTTCGAAAACACCTATTGGATGAATGACCAGAGGTAAAAGGTCAATCACGTTGATTGAGGATGATTTAACCTGATCCCAGAACTCTTATCATCGCTGAGAAAAACTAGCGAAACTTAGACCAATTAATGTTGCTGGAAGGAGTTATGTCATAGTATCACATCCTGCAGAGTCATGGTAATTAATGCGATACTATTTAGGAAATTCGGCTTATTTTATGAAAGTTTTCTCCTCCTCAAGAGTTAGTGTTTCATCAACTACTGAGTGATCCTGGATTCTTTCCACAATGATTTTATTCTTGCTCACAGTCACCAGCGCGACAGTTATTCTCATACATCAATAACGCGGGATATTCAGAATGGCTTTCAGCAGCTTGTTACACGTCAACAGTACATAAACTGGTGCTCATCCGTTGATATGGCTCAAAGTACCGGTCCTTAGTGGACCATAACCGACGTCCATTCGTCTCGTCTCAAAGTTATGTAGTTTTCACAAGTGGAACAATTGATCTGGAAAATGCCGAAAACTTTTATTATTTGCTGCACTAAAAATAGTTTTCACGTTCAACTTAGTAATTTCTGGCAGATAATTTGCTAATATGGACGTCTACAACGTTTCTCATGTTAACTCGTGAAATCCACCGCCGCCATCAGTTAACAGAGCTGACAGTGTGCAGTTGAACGAAATATGTTTGAACTCAATTCTCTGGTCAACTTTCAACGTATCTCCCGGACTTAATATGCGCGCATGCATAAGCATCATCATCATCATCGTCATCATCGCACAGCTAATTTACCTTGCGCAGTTCACTTTTGACAATTAACCTATGACGCAACAGTGGGTTTGGTAGATTGAGATCACCCCCCCTGCCTCAACGAATTTTCTATTATTCAGTTATTTTTCGTTGATTTTACCAGACTAAGAATAATTTTCTGTTTGTAAATATCCCGTATTTTACAATTTGCAGCCATTAGTTGGTAGTCCTAGGGATTAGTCAGAAGAACCCACGTTAGGCCTATTTACTAACAGAGAGTCATAGGGACAGAGGTTCAGTGTACTGTTTTCATCTATGACTTTGATTCTTCCAACAGACTGTTGTGAACCAATTCATGAGAGGCCGAATAAGATGCAATGGATATACTTAAACTAACAGATATAAAATACCGTTGATATTAGTTAATTGATGAGCACATGATCAACATTTAACCGCGATATTGGTTGCGAGCAAATATGTAACTCAGATTTGATGGCATGAGCTGAGTTTATGGTGACTGAACCCTCAGTCAATATGAGTAAGCAAGCAAGTGGCTAGAACGCAACGTGAATATGACTTACCAACTGGCACAGCGACCATGAGCCCTTGAGAGAAGCACAAAATCACGAGCAAAGTTTGTACATGCACGATTCTTTCCATGGCATTTACATCAATGCATTAGGGAATATTGGTCCAGGATTTTGAATGTGCCACAGAAATAATCATAAGTTGTGCAAAACTGAGTACATCTATCCAGGCAGACGCGGACACGGATACACGCAATGAGCACACCCATCACATAATTGAAGGAGTTCGGCGAACCGCAGTCTGATATCACTGCGTGCTGTATTGTGTACGCAAGGGACAGAAAACGACCAGTCGAAATGCCGTCACTCCAACGACCAGTGAGTGCGTGTGTTTCACTTGTTCAGTGTATGTATGTCTAACTTACGCTCACTGGGGAAAGGGTGAGTAGCCCGCTGACGCAAGACATGTAAACGTGAACAGTGTTGTATTTGTGGGCACGTGGAGGAAGAGTGAATACACTCACAACGCACATCAACCGTATGTCAACATTGGTCACAAACATTGTATCATTTTTATTCGCCATTTGTTTATATGTTATGGGGTAAATCAAAACAGTTAACCCCAATAGACATTTTACAACCGAGACAAATAGTTTCCCAGGAAACCGTAACGGAACTGTAGGAAATAGTTTAAGATTTCCAGCGCAAGCCACATTTTAAGTAAAATTCATTGCTAAATTAGCTATTATAACCTGCGTGGCAGGATATTTTAGAAACAAATAAGCTGTTTTGAAAAAAACAAGTTACACAATATGAGCAGAATTGATATTGGACATGAATTTCGCGTGTTCTCAATCACCTCTCTACACACGTTAAATGTTACTTGTTTTATTCAAATGGATCAAAGGGAAACGATGTTTTCCAAATCAGCTGGTTATTTTCCATCCAAAGGTTACCCCTTATTTATCTGCTAATTCGGTAATATATGGCAGTTTTCTTAATCACATTCGAGTGAATGTTTGTACCTGGATTCAAGAATACCAATTTCTCAGTCAAAAATGTAAATTTTCATACGAAATCGTATATATCTGTTTTACGGGCAAGTGGGATGTCCATGAAATGACAAGTTAAGATGCTTTACTTTAAGACAAGAACACAAGAACTAAATTCGTTTATGGGAAACGTTGTTCTCTGAATGATTTTTGACTTCAAGTGATTTTATACTAACATGATTTTAGTGATAAATTCCGGATTATTCGTTTCAATTTCATTTACGGTGTCGCCTTTTCAAGTTTACGCTCCCTTTATTTTACAAATATGTACAACAGTATTGCTTACCTAGTTCTATTCCGCTTACTCTAATAATAATAATAGTAATAATAAATCTCAAAGGATAGTTATCCGGTCTCGAGCTGTGACGCTCAAGTGAGCAATGACAGCTATTCCATAATACAACTTCTGGTTGACAGTGAATATAGGGCTGATCCGACAACCGCGAGGAAGGCTGCACTATCAATGCTTTGTAATCCAACCATTGGGTGACGCCAGGTAATTTTCTTCGAGGACCATTAAAGTTTTTGTTTAGGTGGTATCACCCGGTGCAGTACTACCATTTTCATGCGAAACACCGATCGACCACCCCCCATCATCCGGTTGACAACTTTATTTACCGTTGCACTCTATCAAACATGCCATTCAAAAATTATTATGTCGGTGTTAATGTATCGACTATCGAAGTCATGGTTACTCGTCCCAAGCATGCTCCGTTTCTTAACTTAATTATACATGGTGGATATTTATCAGAGAATTCTTATCCACAATGAACGGTTTTGTTTTCAAATTTTGTTCCTAAATTTTAAAAGATATAGCACAGCAGAATAAACATATCTTAATACATGTTATTAAAATACAAACTAGGTATAACTCGGTGAAAATTCTCATTTTATTTACATGTGGCCTATATTAATTTTGCAGATACCCAAACCGAATAGTTCGGTCAGCTTTGGGTTTCTCGTAAGCGGCCCATGAATAGGAAGTAAAATCCTAAAGGCAGGAGGACGGAGGTCATAGTTGACAAGTCTAGCAGCTAGCTTCCATTCAGCTAGTCGTACTGATTTTAAACGTAGCCAAAGTTCAATGGGGCTGATACACTGAAATGCACAATCAAGCTAAGGTCCATCTCCAGATCCAAGAATCTGGTTTGTACACATTTTGTTGTTTATTAAGGAATAGGAATTTTATTGTCGATTCTTCCTGCCAGTGTTTTACAAACCGTGCTTTGAATATCGATGGTGGAATCCTTTGATGGGCACGTACCACTTTCACTTGAAGGCACAGAAAAATGTATTATCAACCGAGGCTATTTGAGATACCTGACTTCAACCTGCTAAACAATGATTTGAAGAATTAGCCTTGTCATAGATGTTCATTCGGTGGACTTTGGTGAATTCTAATAAAAACCTATCGTAGCAACCGATTTGCATGCTAACTGGCGGATACTATATACCACTTTATGTTGGATGCATGACTGGAACGTGAAAAGATTAGTGCTATCATTATGGCCTCGTAGCTCAGCTGGTAGAGCGTGCGCTGTACAAAAGCGTGAGCAGCGTCCTTGCGTCCGATAGAATCCCACCGAGGCCAGTGAACCTTTTACACTTTCAAAATAATACCTGATGCAATCAGTTGCAGTTAAGAGATGATCGTCAGTGTAACCACCTGGTTGACTGCATCAAGTGTCTACACCTATAGAGAAACGTTTTATTCGTGACGGAATAGATAAAGAGAAATGGTATGGTATGTGCACTGGTTAACTCCCCAATCAGACGTAACCAAAAGAATGCCGTGGCAGTGTTTCCATTTGATAGTTGTTCGGAGTTCCATTGAGTTTCCATCACTGCCTAAATGGACATTTTAAAAGTTAATCATCTCTGCTCAATCACTATTAAAAAAACACCACGTTCACTTCGTGTTGTCAGGCAAAATGTTGAGGCTAAGTAAGAACCTCACATAAAAATGTGGTTCAGAGGAAAAGCAGATTCCTTCCGTTATGGTCACCGAAAATAGTGCATTTGCACTGAAGAATAGCAACTGAGGGTCAACCAATCACTTTTGTTCATTGTCCGGTGTGAAGCTCGCAGTGTAAATCTCATGTTTCGGTTACACTTTTGGAGCGATGATAGTGACCGATTTAGGTTAATTACAGTAGAATCATTTATATTTAAAAAACAAGGCCATCTGTGTAACAAAGTAAATGGTAAATTGAAGCAATATCTGTCTATATGATATCAGCGAATCAAGCTTCCTTTGAAGCTTCCTAGTACATCATATGTGATCATGCGCCCTTCGTGAATCTGCACATAAAATATCTGAGCTGTAGACCACTTGGGTTAAACATGTGCGTCACCACCGTGCTGACCGGCGCACATGACAGCCAACCAGATTCATATTTGTACTAATTTTGTTTTCAGTGATATCAATTCAGCTGCAAAATTAACAGTATCACATTGCATTTGGTATGTCAAAGTCAGATACACAGTTATTTGCTTTCCGAGTTCTCATTTTAGGAGTTAAAACGAAGTTTGGAAAAATCCATACAGATTCTTGGGGGAAACTCACTTGTCATTATGAATTCTGAGAACAGAGAACTTATGCATGAACTCAGTGATTACTGTTGTTGGTGGATTACCATAAGAATAAGGGCAACAGAGAAAAAAACAGATTGACTAGTTTGAAGTAATTACTTTTGAAAAACAATCCAATTCATTCGCATTTCTGTTCATTTATACACCTTATGATGTGTTCTTGCTCAAACAAGTTTCGGTTGCAGGCGGATCACCTGTTCAGTCATCAACCTGTCTAGACCTATTCCACTGCTGCCCTATCAAATGTCGGAAGGTGATCAAATTTGGATGTATGACGAGAACAAATTGCTTGTTTGCTCCGTTCACTCCACATTTACTAGTAGACAAATCGGTTTCCCGAGTGAAATGATAAATTGCCCGTCGTCAATGAATTATGCAGATTTACTTAGAAGTGGAAAATTGGTCTTTTTCTCGGGTTTGATTTTGTTTGCTTCAGTGGCATCAAATTTATCCTTGTTTTCTTGAATGTGTTTGGTTGTGTCTGTGGTTATTGTGGACAATTTTCATATGGAGTCCTAAATTCCTCATTTTTTTGAAAAATATCCAATTTTTGACTAAGCACTACACGTATTTCTAAGTTTCGTTTTTGCGTTTATGAGGATGTTTAGGAATCAGGCTTCTTTGCCTAATACCAACATGAAATTTAAATGAACTGTGTTTTGAAGTATTCACTTTCGAGCCGCAGATTCACACGTGTTTGAAAGCGCAACTTGAAGGTGCCAAGTAATTCGGGGTAATCGGTAGTTACGTAACTGTTTCTATGTAGGAACCAAAGAACGCGCATCGTGCGGGTAGATGTAAGAACTGTGTCGTTAATCACAGGTTTGTGTTTATCGATAGATGTAGATGCTGAAAGAGCAATAATATTAGCATGTTTGCGAATAAAGTAAACGATGTGCGCATTTCTTTTGCGTGCTCCGACCGATGCGCTTGCGGCACGAATAACGAATAATACATATCTAATCGAAACAGAAGCAATGGGTCCCTGTAAATTACATGAGGGTTCGTATAAGCAACATAATTGATACTGAAGTAATTTTTTTCTAAACAATAATAAACAAGCCTTGGTGATTCTTTACATCAGTGGTTTTTGTGATTCGTTGATAGTTAGCGGATGGAATGGTTCAAAATATAGGGGAAACTCCCGTTTCGTCAGTCGTGATTGACCTAGGCCATGATGATTTAAGAGTATCACAATCGGCCAGTACTAAGCATGTATCACTTAAGCATTCTAATTATTGATTTTATAGTTGCACAGTCACCTTTCACGATGAAGCTTACCATCATCAGCACTTATGATGTCACCTCGGCTGGTGATGTAACGTTTGCAAACAAATTGCCAAGCTCGGCGAACAGGCGAAATGGAACTAATGTCTCTGTTTGTTGCCCGGATTGCAAGAAGAGTACCTGAAAACTACGGATGAAGCTGAATCCTCTCTGTCAAGCGCCCTACTTCCACTCAGTAAACGATAAATACATCTGATGCGAGTTCCTTACCCTTCATTCGTTGACTAACATGAATTATACGGCTTGATCTGTTCCAACATGCTATCTATCCACAAGGGCCCATCTACCGCTTCACAGGTGCCTACTAACTCGAATTGTAGAAGCATCTGGATACACCAGGCATTAGATACAGGTATTGATCAAATTCATGCAACACCCCATTTCCGTCAAATTTCTTCCTCGCAGCTCTCAGTGTCTCGAGTCTGCTTCACGGGATTCAATGTGCTTTTGCCCCAAATCAAACGCAACATATCTGTAATGGTATTCACGTTTATTCTTATTACCATTGATCGAATTTCATGAACAGTTACCATTTGTCAAGTTAGACGACGGTTGCTGATGTGTCAGTCGTAAAATACGGAAAGTAACAGTAAAACAACCAGCAGAATTTATAAAAATGATTCAAAAGCATGTAACAAAAAACGCGTTTTCATTTTTGAGCGCTGGACTCAGTCGCTTTTATGGAGTCCACCAGGATGATTGATAAACAGTATTTCACAGTTACTTCTACCCACTGAAGACCGTTTTCGAGGTAGCTAACTTATCTTTTTCAGAATATGTTCTAATTCCTTCAGCGTGCGGAATTTTGCCTCAGTAGTTTGAGGCTTCACATAAAATATAAATTTGCTAGAGCCAGGAAATTTTCATCAACCGGCTTATTTACTTTGCACTGAATAAATAAGTGCATTTACCAGAACAAACATGAGACAGCAATAAATTTTAAGAAACAATGAATTTCTATGCTGATCTCCAAAAAATATTTTTAGCTCTGAGAAGTAACGTTTGAACTCCTAAGAATTTAATCACAACACTCAAGGATCACAAATTGAAACAGTAATACAAGAGAACTAAGAAAATTGGAGTGAGACACAAAGTTCGGAATAAATACTCTTCATCCATATCTATCGGTATACATATGATAACGGAACCTGAAATGAGAGTTACTTTGTAAGAGTTGGATCAATATGTTCATGATGTAACCACCAAAAAGGAAGTTTCCTTCGAATCAGTGGTGTTTCTTAAAGTAGTGATTTTCAGCATTGTTATGTCCTTGGGAAAAGGTATCGTTACCCTATACGTTTTCCATGGATTTTAATGAAAAAAACGAAGTTCACACGACTCCTATTCAGAACCGATTTGTTATTGATCGTGTAAGGATTATTTCATAAACCACATTTATCTCACCCGACATGCGTAGGCTAGTTAGCGAATTTAGTCTACCCTGTACATTCTAACAAAACAGGTGTTGATAAGCTGATAATCAGGAAGTAACCGTAATCTGTAAATAAATCTTTATAGGAAAAATCCATCAGAAAAGACGCATGAAGGCTTACACAAGAACAATTTAATGTTTGTGTAAAGCACCAAATTGGTTGACAAAACAAGTAACACTGTCAAATGAATGGCCTTCCCTCACCAGTGTTTTTATCACACAAGTCAGTCGTAAAGATGTGGCACAACGAATAACCCGGTGTCAGAAGTATCGGTACATATTCCTTCACACAGAGGCCAGATGCTCTTGTAATAGAACACAACCAACTCCTAACTCTTCTGAAATCAGAACGATGAGTAAGCTGGTCAAAGGAACCAAGTTTTAGAATGTGAGCCTTTCTTGTAACACATACATGATTTAGGCTTATACTGACAAGCTACATTCAAATATCGGTAAGGTTGTTTCATGTACGATATTCTCATCGATTTGGACCTAAATAAACTAATGTTTGTATTCTCCGCATTCTCGGGTAGATCTAAATCTAAGGCGAAAGACGATTTTCTCAAATTTCGAGATTCGTTGGATATTCAACACATAATAGTATAGTGATTTTATGGATACGAGAAAACGTATGTCAGATGTGCGCATGAGTTAAGCAGCATACTTTCTTCTCCATTTCAATGATACCAGTGAAGATGAACAGAACTATTCTAAATATCCAAGCACATTGAAATTTAGCTTTTTGTCAAACTAGGCGAGCGATTGCAGTATAAACAAACCCGCTTAAGCTCTGGGATCGAGCAATGTTGCTTCCCCCTCGATGAAAATATGCATAAAGTATTACCACAACAGCGAACACCGGTAGCCATGACTGCATAAGATCCATGTCAGTTCTGATAAATTGATTGGCTTCAAGAACAAACAAAAAGCAAAAGTATGAACTCATTCTCACCGATAAACAAATTGGTTGGACCCGATTCAGTTTTGTCCTGTGTTTCGCAATACAACAAATACTTCACGAAAACTAAGATTTTTTGCATGCTGCCTGTTTTTAGTTAATTTTTGGGTCAGAAGTACAACCGATGGACTGAAATACGAAACTTTCATTATACGATCACTGTAAGCCATGATTAAGTTTATACTTTAGGTTTCAGACAGGTTAAAAGTCGTTTCATTTACTCATGAGTAAAGCAATAAACTAAGCAAAGCATTGTCCTGTAAATTCTCTTCAATAGCAACAGATTCCTAAAAGACAACAATTTTCTTCCTAAAATTTGAACTGAACGGCTCTCGACTAAAGTATTGCTTTGCATCGTTCCAGTTTCGCGGGATAAAACTCGTCACGCAAAACTCTACATGCTATAACCGTTTTGAGTTGTCAGTCAGTTTTTAATGCATGCCCATCAAATAACTTACGGTTGAGAAACGAGACAGAAATGAAGTGAAATTGGGGAATTTCGCAGTCACAGCATGAGACGCGAGTTCTGCTGAAGCGTCAAACTCGACAGGCAGCACGTTGAGGTGTTTCATATACCATCTGAGGTTTTTTGCCCAATTACAGAACGAATGCTTACAGCGCGTGCTCACATGATGTGCCCAAGCATTCCAAAAAACAGCTCTTCTAAGGAGCATCACAATTTCACCCTTGTAGTGGAATTTAAAACACTGGGTGCCCTTCATCCATCGAATAAAGACCGAAAGGAGAAACTTGTCGCGAAATGTTAACACTTTACTTGAGATCTGGAATCGCTGAAGAAACTAAATAGGCACATATATAACACATTCGGTTGCTAAATTCTAATGAGCAAACATGTGCAGATAGACAGAGCTTTCTAAAAGCAAATCGGATTATATCATCCCATTCTGCTACTCAAACCCTATTGATGCAATCTGTTCACATGGCCCCGGAGTTGATCGGTTGCTTTTAATTTTGATAGCCCTATGTAAGTGTACACTGGATCTAGCAACCCAGTGTCGTGTGTGTATATCTATACGTGTTTAATTTACGTCATCGATTGAGGAGATTAAACGACATTTAGATATCTGGCGACACGTGTTATTATGCCACGAATATTTGGGTACAAATAAGGCCGGTGGTGTACGAAATAAAGGGTATTCATATCATAATGCATTTGAACTCTGCAATAACAGCTGCACAGGGAATTCATGCATAATGGCTCACAAATCGATTTGCGGCTGCATGGATTTAAAAGGTATAAACAAAAGCTAAGCGGTTAGTACCGGATTTATATCCGATTTATATCGGAAAAAGAAGAATTAGTCAAGAGTATTCGCACAATACACGAATGGTTTCATTTAAAAAATGAAAGTGAAACACAACACTCCATGTTTTAAATTATTGAATATCATAAAGCAGTTTGGAAATCAACATATCCATTTTGAATACATAGCACTGAGAACCGTAACAATCGAAAATTTGAGGGTAGAACCTCGAGGATATCATCATCACACCTGTTTTCTGTTAGAATTAAAAAAGAAAATGAAACTTTTCCTAAGGTCGAATGGATGATATGATCGATGTTGTGGTAAATACTCGTACAGTTATTTTTATCCCTTCACCGAATGGAGTAGATAGAAAAACGGTGTCCGCACAGGCTATTCCAGGATTTGTACAAGTAAACCAACATAAGTTGCGGTTTATTTATCCTCCTTGGGAACAAAATGAGAAAATCATATTAATTATCTTTTTGACGTGAACTAATTAAGAAAAATGGATAGAATCTCACAGGAAAAGGGATTTATTTGAAATGATAAACGAATGATTGCATAGTTCTGATTGGTTTAACATTTGTGGAAACCAAACACAGGTTTTATTCACGTAAAGTTAGAAATCTTAGTTTTCCCAATTTCTTTCTTTTTTAGTTTGATCGAAAATGAGAACAATTAATTCGAATTTACTCTCTATTACCATGTACCAATATATCAGAAAGTAGTTCAGACCACAGATGAACACGTCTTTTTGGACGCCGACGATTAATTGGCTCATGGTCGTAAGATCTCGTTTTCCAAATCAGTAATTCGAAGTTTGAGTCTTAGTGGGAGCTCAAAGAGTTGACATTTCTGATGAAACACCTGTCCAGTTACCTCTGTTTGGCATCAACCAGTAATATGTAAGCACACATACTAGATAGGTTTTGTATGAAGATGAACGCAAACGCATGACGGGTCATTAGTCATGGCTAATACATGTGATAGTAAAACGGTTTCATCGTGATGTAACACCAATAATGACTTGTTATGTTTCCATCATATTCGTCAACATAATGATATCATGTTTGTCTTCAGTTCACAGTTTAGTCTTCAGTGCAGTGCCGGTGATCATGACCGATTGCAAAATTAAGCTATGATTTGTTCTTAAAACTGATTTTTAGTCCGTTTTTGATTATAGTGTTCAAAATTGTTTCGTTGGAAAGACTGGTTTCCTAGCAATTGTATAAGTTCACCTTTGAGCAAAACAAAGCTAGTGCATTGTAAGACTTACCAGATGAACACTTTGTTCTTAATTGACTATTACACTCCACTATCACATTTAAACCAGGGGTAGAAACAATTTATTCAATGAACACCGCATCATTTTAGATTTCCGTAGACGTATCGCTGTGACTCTTTAGCCTCAACCGTACAGAAGCAATATGATGAAAATAGTGAGTTAGCACTGATGGGTTGATGCTGTCAGACTTTGCCTACCAGCCAAGCACATAAAACAGTTGAACCAGTTCCTAGTCTAAATTCTCAAAAGAATACCACCTCTGCAGTTTACTCAGGCCATCATTTGCAATAGTTCTTGTATAAATATACCTAGTGCAATTCAAGTTGTCTTAACATTAATTCACAATGTCCAGATATCATTTCGGGTTTTCTTGGCATAATTTCAAGATGACTGAGCATTATTTCAAGCTGAGTTGTTGACCTAATCGAATCTGCCATACGCATGTATTTTTCAAGCCTCCCAAGGATGTGTGGATGACCACCATGAATCCTAGACTTCTCAAACTTCTTCTGAAGCGCGATGTTGACGGTTGAGAGACGTGTCTCGATCACACTTACTCACGTTATGTCAAAAGTTTGAGAAAGAGTTTGGTGAAAAACAAGAGAAACGTTTTAATGTCAAAGTAATCCTGTTTTATTCAAACGTTTGGATAGTTAGGCACTTTCAGGTATATGATGAACAGAAGTTGATGCATATTTGCACGCATATCTGGGTTCAAGGAGATCTTGGCAGTTTGATTACAAATCGTCACTTACTGCACTCGTCATTCTGTCGTAGACGGTACACCGCTAGTAGGACCGCTCATTGTTGACGTGGGGTTTGATTCCCCCCTTGACTTTATCACGCTCTCGAAACCTTTATCTCGTAACTTGATCATGGAACAATTTAGCGGTTTCATACTCGAGCAAACGCTGCTTTTTTCTAACAAAATCTGGTTCAATAAAGGAAACTAATCGTTTCAGACCAACCTAACGAATGCTTTAAAAAACGGTCTTATAGCAGAGTCCACAATAAATTAATCCCACGAAATGACCCCAATGAGTAATTCTCGGTTATGATGGTGCACTGAGCAACCGATATTAGCTGAATGCAATAATATATATATGTATACATATATGTTTATATATGTATATAAATAAAGATAAGCTTAGTTGCTTTCAAGTTCAACTTCATTAAACCGGTTGTTTTTGCTGCCATCGGAAAAACAGATTCTACATTAATGAGTTTTGTACACCTGTTAAGACGATGTCGACAGAAATCCGTCAGCGTTTTTAGGAATAACAGAACAACATACCGATATGAACTGAATGTAATATTACTCACTTTCATTGCTGTCGGAATGATCATGTTTGCGCCAACCTATGCCGCTTGCAATACTCAAGTTTCGTGGTTCTAATCGCTGTGATCTCGAGATAGTGAGCATACCTGAGAAATTCACTGGTTTTAAGAATTCAGTTACCAGCCCTGGCTCAAACACTTTGTTGGATAGCAACTGAGATCACTGTGGAAGCGATATTGACCAGTTGCATTGATGCCGAGTTGAACCATTATTTTGGATCTATTGTGTTCAGAATGGTAGTTATGGTGTGAGAAATCTTAGTTTTCTCCCTCTCCCTCTGTTTGTCCTCATTTCGTGGAAAATGAATCATAAATATTGATCAAA
Organism: Echinostoma caproni; assembly: GCA_900618425.1. Classification (NCBI taxonomy): domain Eukaryota; kingdom Metazoa; phylum Platyhelminthes; class Trematoda; order Plagiorchiida; family Echinostomatidae; genus Echinostoma; species Echinostoma caproni. Next base: position 142,432 of record UZAN01039371.1, on the reverse strand, counting down.
TGGTGTCGCAACTCATTACTTATGGAGAAACCAAACAAACCTAGTTGGGGAATTTGTTCAACTGGTTTTTATCAGTAATCACTCCCTGGAAGCGCCTAATGGTATTAATCTCACCCGAAAAATGAGGAACTTACCTAAATGGATATGAATGCACAGAGATCCTAGTGATAATGTGTTCTTCGAACTGAAATTAATGTTCGTAGGCGTTTGGCAACCGAGACACTTAAAGGAAGTGTCAATGATGGTTCCTGGCTATGAAACGTTATTCACGAGTGGAACATAACACTAAAGTATACTTATACATAAATTCTGGATGATTTTAACTTAGAAATTACTCCCTCATGAAGAATAAATGGCTTTGATTTTTGAAAAGTGTGCAACAACTGCCCATGAGTGTAAGCTCAAGTGACCGATAGACCGCACACATTATGAATCGAGTTGAAATCCGATCTGTAGGCTGATCAGTCCGGTACAGCAACCAAATTCTACTGCTGTGGGTTATATGAAATTGTGAAAAGTTCAGTAGCCTAAGTGGGATTCGAACCCACGCTTGGACACTGCTTATGCTTTTCTAAATCACATGCTCCACCAGACCACATCGCTAGAACTGACATTTTCACATTTGTAGGCGTAGGTGGTGTCTGTGCGTGAGTTAAAATCCCAAAGAGGATACTGAATTTCTCACAATTTCAAAATGATTTAAAGCATACTCTAATAGCAACTCGGCGTCTTCATGGAACAACTTTCGTTATGTTCCGCTTTCATTCTTCGTGCCCTACCGATGCCGGTGGAGCAAAATGTTATGAAAAACCCGTGATGATCATTGAACGTCTTCAGCAATCTTGCGAATAGTGTTTGTTGAGTTTTCGTAGGCGAAGGTTTTTCCTGTATCCAGATCCGACTACCTTGAACCGCGTGTCATTCTTTTGTTAGTCAAATGACGGGTTTATGAACTCACCAGTGATGCATGCTGATTGCAATCGAGCCCCCATTCGCTGCGCGAATATTGTTCAATTTTACCCATCGCCTGGCACATCTAAGCCTTGGAATGAGCTACGGTTTGTAATTTATTGGCCATAAACAGAATAGATTGAGTCAGTTCATGTTCTCAAAGATAAAGCACTTGAACAAAGTAATAATCGAGAAATTGCTAGAAAACCAGGTGTGGTTAATATAATTTGCTACACTCCATCTAAAGTCCTAAATCTTCAGAGAAAATGCTATGATATCGGTATACTCTGAAATTCTCTCCAACATCATCCGAGTTGACACTGCCAGAAACTATTTGCTGTTGACTCCAAACGAACACAATTGCACAAGTTCATGCCATACGATTTATTTTGGGTTCCCATCTGTTTAAAGTGTATTTCAACAGGTAAATCCGGGAGTATAGTGTAAGGAACCATATCACACAGGTTGGATCCATATTGCTCAGAACGTGTTTAGACAATACTATCCAAGTATTTTAAATTACACTTGTTTCTGGCAAAATTATATACACTTATCTCATGTTCAAATAAGGACTGACAAAAAATTGTTCCCTCTCTCCGTTTTCGCACGGTGCATTACAATTTGCACACCGTCACTGTTATACATATCTAAAGTCAATCAATATAAGTGGTAGATTTATGAATCGTGGGAGGAATAGTTAATACTACAAAATTTACGTTTTTTGCTGGTATTTGTAAATTAGAAGTTTTAAAGAATGTTCACTACAAAAATACAGCCAAAGCACGGAATATAAGCAACGACCTTTCAGCTTACTATGGAAACCTTTTTTTAAGTTAACTAAGAATACAGAAAAACCTCCCCATATTAACAGACAGCCATTAGCAGACGCCCGGTATTGGATTTCAAAATTCTAGCCATTTAGGAACAGTACCCTGGATGCTGTGAATAAACGCCTCATACCGGAAGCCGCGTCCATCAATGTAAACTGTTGCTGTTTCAACAGATTGGACGGGAACACCCTGCTCTACCCCGAGAGACGTGACGTAGGTTCTCCACAAACCAACAACACTCAACAGCTACGACCATCCCACCTGCTCATATGGAACGACCTTATTGCACGCACCTTCTACGGCAACTATTAATATCCTATCAAAAATACAAATGTATGCCAGCACTGATGTTAGATTCTCACAAATAAACCAACAACATACAACTAATGATTCAAATGTACCTGCAACAATGATTGGTTCAAAGATTTGATGATGGTGCTTTGAAAACAATCTTCCAACTGTTTAAAAGGTCGTCACCATAACTGTGTTTCCAGTACACTATTCTGGTGAATTTTTATAGAATACTATCCAATTGGAAATAAGTCATGATTATTTCTTAGGCATTATGAGGAGTGGACATGGGCTCCATTAAAAGTTAAAAGAATTAATCTCTTCATCATCCCTCTCCCAAAACTAAACTACGCACAAAAACCACTTTTGTAGGCCCCAGAACTCCGTCGACCTGCTCAAACGCAAACATCACATTCCAGGTATACACTCTACAATCGGTAGAATGATCAAACAACTGTGAAATCCTCACTTACCTTCCCAGGTTAAAATAAACCTTCAGTCATTTGCGATATGCAGAGATGTATGCGCATGATTCCCAATTACCAAATATGAACATGTTGGACAAATTGTGTTGCATTTACCGTGTACTCTACCAGACCGTTAAGGCCAACAACATATCTGCGATGCATCTGTATGCCACTAATTGCCCAAAAAGTGAGTTATGATTTAATGCGTCTAGAAACCTAACCACCGTTAAATAGAGAGAGGTGAGCGTGATGTAATCCAATGTCTATGATCTCTTTCTCTGTATCTGCCGGTAGTTACCGTTTGTTTGCGCTAAACTGCTAAACTCAATTTATACTTGACAAACAGTTGATTTTAGTGCTTTCTGGGGATTTCAGTTCCAAGGTAACATTAGGGTTGCTTGAAAATACGGGTACCACCAGATATACCGACATAATAAACCAGTTAGATCGTGAAAATATCCAAAACAAGGGATTATTTCGTTTTCTCCACATAACACAAATCGGTTTTCCACCCATACCTATACCTGTAACTGGCAGACTTGCCTAAAAAGCTCATTATTCCAACAAATATAGTGGCATTTTTGTCAATTATCAATCGACAGGATGCGCATTTTAAATGACCGTGAACCCAGAGGAATACCCTTGTTGATCTATACTGTTTTCAGTTTGCCGTTCATATTTGATCATCTATTTATTTTACCAAGCAGTACAACCCACATCGCGTAGTCATAATGGAGAACTAACAAGATTCATTCACCTTAGGTTAACTCTGGTAGAGATAAGTATCCGAAACTTATTAATTTAAAACCCCATGATCTTCTCTTTACCGTATTTCTCCTAATGGATCAAGAAGTGAAACGCAAACTGAAGATCATCAATTGTGCTCGGTGCCTGAGAAAAACCAAGTAGACTAATCCAAACATTCACCGTCTAAAGTGTTAGAATCTTGTTCAAAATTGCAATGTATTGCATTGTGTATAACTTTAACAGTTTAAAACATTACACACGCCAACTGTCACATATTATGTATTCAACGAGGAGAACAACTGTACAGACATGGAGACATTTCATAAACCAAGGTTAAGATAAAGTTCATTTATTTCCCTTTATTTGTTTATGAGTAAGCTCGCAAGATAGGGTATAGGGGAATTTCTGTAAGCGTTAATTTGACATGAAATTTGGCGGAATCGGGCGTGTGTGGAATGATCAGAGCAACAACGTGTCAGTTCTACGTGCAATGGGTGGTCAAGATCTGTAAGAACCCGCTCCGCAAATTGCACACAGGAAGTTATATGACACTCTGAAAAGTTCACAGCAAACGCATTCACAGAAATAGAAGAGACACAAATAATAATTGTAGGACTTTAAAATCCTATTCGAGTATGCCAAGAAAAATAACTGCGGAATAATGGATTAAGATGGGAGAAAACACACTGATAAAAAGGTATAAATAACTGACTGGGATGCACGAAACTGCCTGAGCTTTCGAATTTGAAATAGTAGGCGCCGCAGTTTACCAATGCAGTTATGGATGTGGGTTGATCAATAAAGACTGCTATTTATAATTACACCAATATAATTGGCAAAGTTCACTCTGGATAAAGGATTGTTATTAATTACCGTGTGGTCTGTCAGATAATTCAAGCGAGCGAAACTATATAAACACTCAACTCATTTACTGGGGTTTGAGGGAAGCTCCGATGAGGAGGTGAATGACTGAATTTGATCAAGGTTGTTGATGAAAGAGCTCATATAGGAGTAAGAAAAAATTAGTTGGCACAGAGTGACGTCAGCTGCATATTTAAAAATATGTACAGGAGAAACATAAGAAATAGCACGAATATAAGTGGAAAATAAGCATGGGAATAGCACAGCTCCTTGAAGAACTCCGGAGTTGTTGACTAAGCGTTCAGATGAAACTTTCCGCAATCCGGTGGTTTATACTTAATCAGTAAAATAGTTGGGTATTCAAGCTAATAACTGCTTGGGGCATTCAAGTGACTCCAGTTTTTGTTACAACTCAAATCGAGGAACGGAACTGAATGCTGAAGAGTTGTCAAGAAACACACCGGGCATGCTTAACAGAGTTGTTCAAAGAAGTAGCTATGAATAAGGGTGGAAACTATGTCCAAGTTGGATCTATTGGGTTTGTAAGCAAACTCTAACGAAGCATTGGAAATGTTTTGTAGGAGAGTGCGACAGATCTATCCTAGCTAATGATAAACAAAGATAAGTACTAGTCTGGGTAAAATCGCCAACGATTATGTGTAGATTACCATCCAAAAATGGAACATTAAAAGCTATGAACGAGTCAGAGAATGACATAAGATCTGATTGTGTACAATAAGGTGCCATATATAAATTAGTGAACATTGTGTGAGTGAAGCGGTAAAACTTTGGGTGACACTACACCGTAAGACACTTATTACCTTTTAAGCAGTACTGATAAATAACATGAGACTTGCCACACCAGGAAACGTTGACATATGTCACAACAACCCCTCCCGTATCCTTTGCTCCGGTTCAACGATTCTTCTAGTAAAATTGAACACCTTATATCGACACTGAAGTGTCATTTATATCCTTATTCATGCAGGATTCCTGTGACGCTAACTGCGTAAGTGTTTATATGAATTCTCGATCGGAGTGCACCAGTTAAGTCTGAAATTTTCGGAAACAGGTACCAAGTATTAGTGCTGAGCAGTGAGGGGACAGTCATCTTGGTCAGAACGGTGTAGTTCAGAGCAACTTGTCATCCTGCGCGCTTGCGTCTTTTTCTACCACCTGAAAAGTGATTTTCCAAAACCGATAAACAATCAAATACGATGTAGTGGCACGTTTGAAACATATAATATAATTCACGTGAGTAACGACGACGCATGATATTGAGTGAAAATGTGAAAATTCCCACGATGTAACGGAGAGCATGTAAATGTAGCGCAACCAATCGAAGGGCACAGAGTTACACAGAATGAAAGAAGAAATACCTATACTTACAGTATTTTCTGGCAGCGGCTATACCCGTAACTCTCAAACGACCTCTGATCCAAAGATAGAAATAAATCACAGAGAGAGAATGAAGGACAACAAGACTGCTTAGATTGTAGCGAATTTAACTCGCCCAAGAGCTAATCGCCTGACTACCGATAATCATTTGAAAACTGGAGGAAAAGAATTGAGGAATTACAGGAACGATTTCAACGACAAAATAAACTGGGAGGACTTCCCAAATGACTATAGGGGACAAGCTGGAAAAACTACCAACAAGGATCCGTAAATATTAATTGAAAGTTTGAATGAACACATGTTAATCCATGAAGATTAAGAGAGACATCAATTCGACTTCAAATCAGTGAGAATCGTTGGCCAAGAAGAGTCAAAACCGGTCAGAAAATGTATCAAGTCTTATGAATTTTCCATCAAATCCTTGAATCAGAGGTTGTATGATGCATTTATGGGTGTAGCCGTTTCCCGCGATTACTGTGAAGACAGGTATTTCCTTTTTCTTTTGAGTATATTGATGCTTCAATGTGGTTGGGTTCTTTTTAACATGGCCCTAACGCAAGTTTTGTGGCAGTGTCAATGATTGTGGTTGACTTTTAGTATTTGATTTGTGTGCTTTGCTGTGCAAAAAGATCATGATCTTCAAATTGCTAGAGGGCGTTTTTTAATAAAGAAGTTAGAACTGGGAAGAACACTATATCATCAATAACACGTTTAACCGGATCAAGTTCACAATCTAGATGGAGAAGTATAACGAACTAGCATTTCTAAACATCTTGATCAAATGCCTATCAAAATGTATGCTTCAAAAGTAAACATGCGCATAGCCACAGAATATGCTGGATCACTTGTCCACTTCCATGTACCTCAAAGAGAGGATGGCTTTGCTAAAGTTTGTCGTGAACCGAGTACGGATGGAAGCCGCAATCCAGAAGTGTGAACAACTCCGAAGCTGTCTTTGCACTCGTTCAACACGGACCAGATTGGAAACAGTGAGAACAAAGAACGAAAATAGTCAAAGAGGAACGATTTATATTGAAAACGTTTAAAGGCAGAACATCTTTACTTCACAGGCACTGAAGGTGTCACTCGGATTGGTAAGGAAACGTTCAAGAACAAATTGACAAACTCAGTGACAATTTTTTCATTTCTTATTTTTACTTTCATTTTATTTTATACATAAGAATCTAATTTTCAAGAACTGGAAAGCGGCCAAATAAAGGGCTATCATCCTCAATAGAAGGAGAAAAATATTCTTGCAGATCACGGGCTCTTTCGTTCCTTGGATAAATCATGGGGCAGGGAAAAATATATCACGCACATGTTTCGACCGTGAAACGTTGGCGGTAGCGCAGCTAGTTGAAGCACTCAGGCAGTTTCAGTTAAGTGTTTGGATAACACTGTTTATGTGGTTTTTCTGTTCCTTTAATAAAACAGTTTTGAATGACACAGATAACTAGTGTTTAACGTATTCAAATGTTCCCAGATTTTATAGCTGCTTCGACCGAGATATGAGGAATATTCAAGAAAAGTAGAGTCATTCAAAGACCTGAAGTTAAAGCGAATAAGCTCGGGGATTATTTCGCTAGCGAGCGAATTGTTTTGGATCAGTGAAAATGTTCATCGACTGTTGTGGGCGTTTAAGAATGGATGTTTTATGGCAGCAGACGTCAATACTAGGAGACAAAGCATTTTGAAGAAGACGAAAGATTGTTTGATGCGACCTTCTCAAAGATTTATCCGTGGTCAAGCAGAGAGAAACATTCAATGCATTTGCGAATACTTGACATCATACACAGAGTAAACATTAGTATCTATTGGAACCTGTAGCTTTTACCGCTAAAGAAAAAAATCGGAAGATGTTTGATGATCATTTTGTAGAGCTTGCAGTTGTCTCCTCTCAATTAATGGTCAAGATCCACCATATCGAAGGGCTGAAAAAGGACAAGTCCTCGTATGTGTTAAGTTCCCAAAGAGTTCGTGCACGTTTACACTTAGCAATGTGAGCTCAGTGAACGAGCGATAGTTTAACACGATCAGCTAATTAGTATGCAATTTTCTGAGTTGGGGATCCCGGTGACCGCAGCAATTAACGTGACAATGCATATAGAACATCAGTACATTCTACGTCTTGCTCCAAAAACTTTCGCTATAGTACGTTGTGCAAAAACTCAAAGCAATGGCAATATATTCAGAAAATGTGAGTCTTAATTGCTGCTTTTATCTTCACCTTTTTCACCTTGTTCCTAGATTGAGTTACATGTACAATTTTCCCTTCATTATTTGTCTTTTCAAAGAATACTCAAATTTCATTGTCATGAATATTAATTAGCAATTGTCTCTTTCAAGATATTTCCGCAACAATCAATCACCGCTAGTCAATGCAATCTTATTTTAGCAAACCAATGGTAAAATGATTTGCGATTATCATCTTTTACATCATTTCTACACCCTGGAGAATCTCTGGTAAAGATTCTGTGATGTGGATTGAGTGATACACAAATCCTGAACTCACCAGAAGACGAGATTGTCTTGGAGTGCGGCAGTGAGGTAGGCAACGAATTAATAATATAAAATAGTGACAAACCTCGAATCGTGAGGCAAATCGGGGAGTATGTGTTTGACCTGTCAAGGCAAAATCAGATAATAGTGCGTCGAAGTAAAACTGCGTTCTGCTGTGTTCAAAGGAGCCTTCAAAGCCCATCAAGGCGTTCCACTCAACGACTGCTGGTGCATGCAGTTCCATCGAAGTCAGAATACCTGTGTGGCAAGTTCACCTGCTTTACAGCTCGTCAGTCAAGTGTACGGGAGCAAATTACCAATCACGTGAGAGACGGGATCAATGCACATTTGCGCGTGCGTGTATCTCGATCGATGATCCGGTAGATGACAAACGGGTTACCCGTAGTAAGGAGAACAGAGAGTGTTAGCGGTAACATGGGTCACTGGTTAGGGAAATAGTTAGATTAGCTGGGTCAACTCAAATAGAGGAAGTTCAATAAGAAAAGCGAAAAAACGACAGAAATCAAGATATAGTTCCACAGAGGACATTTAAAACAAAACAACAGAGTGGCGAACAAGCTCTTTTTCAGATATTCGTATTCATTACAATACGTCTTAATAAGTATCACTACTTGGAAATAAAATTGTCTTGGAAAATCAAATCACAGATTACTATAGAAACGATTTCATCATGAGACCGGGAATCAGATTCTCTTAGGTCACACGTTTGTTTGTTCACTCATCCGATCACTGAGATGCGGTGGGTCAGGTAAGCTTTAACGTTTGCTCAAAATGTTGTTCGGTACGCAAAAGCTAAAGGTTCTCTGGTCCACCCGCCCACCCACATACACAATATATACCAAAGGTAATCTCGGTGATCGGATGAATGGACAAACAATTATGTTTCGTTTCCGGTAATCTATGTTATGTTATTATTATATATTTAAATATATAAATATATACATAAATATATCTATATTATTTTCTCGCGACAAGTAGTGATAGATATTGAAACGTATTGGCACAAACAGGAATGTGTGGAAACAAGCTTGTTCAGCACTCTGTTGTTTTGCTTGAAATCAAAAGAAAATGAAGGATAGCTGAGGAAAAGTACACACAATTTGGCGTAGGGTTAGGGAAAGTTTGTTTGAAGAGCGAAACGGATGCAATACCCATGATGTTCGGTTTATCTGGTTCAAAACATGATCGAATAGCTCGCAATGGCTGCAGTAATTCTATGCTTTTTGTCAACTTCAGCAAAGGAACGAGTATACCTGCAGCTTCATATCAATCAATGGATCAATCATAATCCAACTGGAAGCAGAGATCCCGAGACTCGCGAACTAAGATTGGTCAATACTATTCAACCAATGATATCCCCTGAACAAATCATTTCACCACATTGATTTATTGGAATTAACTGACCGCTAGATCGCTGTGCTTCTTATTCCTGCATCTCAGTGAACAGAGCTTTAGGCAAACAATTACTGGTACCTGTTCTTGTTCATAAGAGATTTTGATGGTGATTCGTACTCCTGGTTTCCATTTATCTCCATCGTTACAGACCCTTCTCGCCATATGCTTAATTGGTAAACCACCGATTTGTATTTATATGTGAAAAAAAATTAAATTTCAATTAAGCAAACAAACTAATTTCCAGGTTTTTTCCATCAACGAGACAGATTTATTTTTCTCTCTCTGAGTGTGCATGTGTATGTGATGCAGAGTCAACTAAGCGAGCTGTCCAGGACACAGATCAATCCGCTCAACTTGTGCCACGCTTCATGACTTCTGTAGTGTCCCCTCAAAAAGACTGAAAAACGCACGCGTGCACTCGATGAGGGTTTCGAGGATTTAAGACTAGATATTGAATTATTTTTATTTCCGTAGATGAAACCAATCGTTCCGGATTCACGCTGGATTTGCTGCTGGTTCTGTGATTTCAACCTCGTACAAGTCACCGGAATTAACTCACCACAGGTAGAAAATAGTGGCTTGTTCACTTAGGCATCATGAAAACGTGTGTACATTTATTGCAAGTCACCGAAACGGAGAGTTCAATATATATGACAGGGTAGTGAACTGTCAGTCAAATAGACAATACCAGAAATGTGCTTATTTTCAATAAGTCGATAAAATTTGTGTAGATCTGTGCAGTTTCCATAGCGGATATGATCACCAGGGTATGTGAGTTGAGGAACCGAATTTGATATAAAGCGTGAGACACTTACATCAAGCAAGTACTACACCAACGTCAGTATGCGATCTTGTAGCTCGTTTGCGACCATCAAATACGGTCGAGTATCCAGAAAAGCATCCCTTAGAGTGATGTAGGACAAAAGATGCGAGAAATGGTTAAATCTCAAGAATGAAATATTTGAAAGCATCAAGTGTGAAAATCATTAGCTGGCCTAAAGCCAGCTTGATAATCACATAGTACGGTAGACTTTCGAAATTGGAAATTGTCCATTATCTCAGAAGCTACAGAACTGACAGATGGGAAGAGTTTGAGAACCTCCACGCCATTTCCAGGCCTTGGTAGCATCTCAAGGAAAGTGAATTAATTTAACGATTCATTAGCCTTTGTCCGCATCAATATGGGGATAGGAATGTGATTGGACATTTATTTTTTAAGTAAGCTCGTGTTTTGTTGGTAAAAAGAGAGGATACATTTATCGTCTGTTTTGGTAACTGTCTCCAGAGATGGGGTTTTGGCTCAGGAGACCTGTTATCTGTCAACTAAAAACAAAGAATAGATTCACTCTTGTGGTGATATATAATGTTGCTTACTCATCGCATATGATGGTTGTCAAAACGAAACCTATCAATGTACGCATTTGAGATGGGGAGAGGTGACAACCACAGGTGTTCTGTTTTGTAGTGATGTATCGTTACATATCCTATGGTTTTGATTATTCTGAGGCCGATATATCATAAAGGGTTATGACAGCTGTCTACAAATGCAAACAACCACAAATATCATAGTAAGCTTGTAATCTGCTGTGCCATTACCAGAGTTGACGAAAACCAGAGCTATCAAATAAGTAACCGCAACTTCTACTGCAAACACAAAAATAGCTATGATAACTGGTCAATGATCGTAACAGGTTCAGGAAAATTATCGATTTCAACGGCTAATCCGCGAAGGAAGAAGGTGAGAATCCATCTATTAGAGTGAATAAAGCAATTTTTGACTTCACTTGACTTGACTTGACATGATAAGCATAAATCAATAGTAACACATATAGAGCTCGAAAACATGCCTGATTATGAAATTCTCAGTCCAAGGAATTGCAATTGTTACACACTGATAATTCTGGTGATAGATTAAAATTGTGAACCATACGCCGGTATCTCGAGTACTTCTGTTCCAATTCCAATGATAAACGACGTCGTATCAACCTTTTCAACGATATTAATCATTTTGATGATCGACAAAGGTCAACGGAGGACTTTTTTGTCTTGTTCCAGACTCGTCAATGTGCGCTCATTTTGTGTCCCAAAGAGCCTAACTTCAGTTTTGGAGTAAGCACTCTTACCCCTGAGCTACGAGGGCAACGGTCATCAATTTAGACGATGAATGTTTCACTTCGGTTGTTCACAGACATCAGCCACCGTTGATGGCTGATGAGGCCGTTGGCAGAAGTCGATGACAACGGAACATGTAGCTGACGAGTCCTAAAACAGTACTATTTCATAATCATTACAAATATTTCTATTCTATTTAACTGCATTTACCTAATCGAAGATTAACGGTCTTCCAAGGAGTGAGATCCACGCCGAAGCTCAAAAACGGTGTCTAGTGCCTGTGAAAAGCCGATTGAGCCAATCGAAAAATTAACCGTTGATGCACACAAAAAGTATTTCAACATTTATACAAGCGGTCAGTTCTCAATTCCTTAGTGTGATCTATTCTATTTCAAGTACGGGATAGGATCAGACTGACAGAAAACAACTACTCATTTGAAAGAAAAGCACCGGTTCACTTGAAACAACCTTTACAAACAACATCATTGAACAAACGAAATAAAACAGCTGAACAAACAACCTCACTTTGGAAGACATTTGTCATTTCACATTTTGCCAGAAATGATTATAAAAACTGTCACATGACTTTATCAAGGGTGCAGACTTGCTTCCGCAAAACTTATCTCTCGTTCTGGTTTGGCGTTTAAAAACATTCCTACTCGAGCGCGAGCAAGTAGACAGTTCTTTAACAAAGGAAACACTTCCATTGGTTATTCTGGCAAGGTCTGTTGAGCAGCATTTGGAAGAAACATTTTCGGATGACGACTAGATTTAGCGAACACAAGTAACGCCAATTTAAAAATGGAACTATATTAGACCCCACAAATAAGAATATATATTTCTCTTGATTTTCGTGCATCCATCTCATTCAGTAAAACCCCAATAGCTAAAATAAACTGGATCACAGAAAAGGTTATATCAAACAGTTTGCACACACTTCCATGTGAAAGTTTCGTGGGGACAATAAAACATCATTACAAAAGGACCCTTTACGTCAGGTTCCGGCCTATCCAATTTCAATCAAGAACAAATCACGCCAGCGAACATGAGAACCTCTTGAGTTTTGTGTGTACAGCGTTTTCAAATTTTTCATTTTCAAATTCTTCCTCTGATTGCACTTCGGAACAGCGAAAGCAAAAACAAGTATAGCATGCCAGTTTGCACCTGTGTCTCCAGGAACGGACTGAAGCCTGCAGTGTTGTGGTTCAAACTGAATGAGGGAAAATCTCAAAACGTGGTTAGGACAATTAACACGGTTGATCTCAAATGTTTGTGGACAATCAAACTAATCCAGGATTGCAGTCTCTAAAACCAGGGAGCAAAACAGAACGAGTAATTCTCCCTCGAATACTCACGCGCACACGTAGACATACACAAGAACACAAATATATATTTACCTACATAAATTTCCAAAGATTTCTCGATTGGCATTCCAAGTGAGATTGTCAGATTTGATTAGGTTCATGACAGGTCGGTGTGTGTGTGTGTGTGTGTGTGTGTGTGTGTGTGCATACCTTCACTCACATTCAGACATACTGACAGACAGACACACACCGTAAATTCCGGGACTCGATTTCGCACCTCATCTTGAACGGACAATCAAAACTGACTCGGACAAGTCACAAATTGAAGATGCGAACAAACACAGGCGAACAATCGAGAGCGCGAAACGGGATCCCCGCTTGAGACAGATCAACGAGACAAAACAGTCCTTTTTCTCACCGCTTATATTTTATCCATTTCGTGAATAGAGAAACACTAGAACGTGAATCCAGGTTAATCAGGTCAGATAAAATCAGCTGGGAGAAACTGTACGTAAGCTACTCAAACGATACGCGAGCACACCAACATTGTGACAACAACATTGCTGGTTAGTTTTTCCATTGTTTCACATTTCCCATCGGTCCTGAGAAATCGAAGTGGGTCTTATCAGATAATCATCAAAATGTGAGATCGATGCGATTTACTGTATCCTGTTTCGAAACTTGTCCGATATTTCACATCCGTCGATGACAAACGCTCAAAGAATAAAATTTGATCATAATATTTTGTGCCGTTGAAAAACAGACCAGTAAATAACGTTACGAGAACAACAACTCTGATCGTCTAGCCAATACACTGATCGAATTCACGGCTCAGCTAACCGGGTATACATCTGTGTATACATCCTTGTAAATAGTCGTCATTTTGACAGCGTTTATTTACGTGAACTGTAATAAGGATCAATCTCTTTGAACGTTTCTCTCGGAGCTTCACTAACGGTCGACACTTTAAACCTGTTTGACTAATATCGTAGAAATGCCACAGTTGCATTGAAATGGAGTGTGACGATTTCGAAAAGGCAGAGTGTTATGTTATATTATTACATCTATCATGTGCATCACGTTTTCGCAAATCACAAGTCCTGTTTTCTGTTTTCACAAGAAAGCAGTGCAGTGGAGTCAAAAGAACAGTTGGCCGAATGGCATGCAAAACATATGATGCAGTGGTGGACATCCGGATATCCCTTTAACCTTGGTATTAAGGGAATGGCTTGTGGAGGTTGGATTGTATTTCTATGAGAAATTCTTATCAGTAAGATCATGATATCTGAGAGCGGGGATAATAGTAGCTTGAAACTGGATCCGACCTACTTTAGGAAAACAACGGCCGGAAAAGATGGGAAGCTATAGATTGTATCCGGTCATATTAATCGAAGAACACACAAACTGTGCGTGTTTACCAACAGGATTGACATAGACACAGTAATTGATACAGCATAGAAAACAAACGTGCCTTAATGAAATCAAATAAATTTACCTAGAAGTGATCCATGTTTACGAATTATAGATTCATTGAAAGCATTGTTATGTCGCTCCTCAGTTAAAAGCATCCCAAGCACTGTGCATTATTACTTTTGATCGTTAGTCACTGAGAATTATTTTGACCCATGAGTTTACTAAGGATATTGAATAGCGACTCTAAACCCCAGAACATCCGTAATCGCAAAATGTACTTCGTGCATTATCACTTGTTGCACAAAATCTCATTAATTAACAATTAACTGCAAGATTACCATAGGATTGCTTAAAAAAATTACACCTGAAATGCCGGAAAATGATTGTGGGATTTTTGATATTTTCGCTATAGCTACCAAATATCAGAAAGGTAAAGAAAAGGACGTAGAAAGGTTTGGCGATTCATTTCAACTTTCACTGGGAGGAAATATCAACTTCTTTTGACAGGCACCCACACACAATCTACTAATCATTTTTTTAACATTTGCTGATTGTTTCATACTCAAAGTTCCTTAATCAAGACACCTCATAAGAAGTGACAATTCGAACGTGAACTTGGCAAGCACTTAGAAGGATATGTAAAAAAAAAACAAATAAAAATTCTTAGACCAGCAGTGGTAATGCATAACGGTTATCTTAGTAATTGCTGGTCATTGATGAACCTGTAATTTACAACGGGAATGTCAAAAACTGGATGTCATCTGAGGCCAGTACTAAGAACAAAACGGTCTTTCCGAATACTTCATTATCGTCTCTAAGTGAATTCGGTGGAAAAGATTTAGTTTCCTAAAAAGAAAAATGGAAAGCAGCAGAATCAGAGGACCACAGTGAGAACGGCAACAGATGAAAGCTGCTGGATCTATTGAGAGCACCTGGATAATTCCAAGCAACCCAAGTAATCCTCGTTGAGATATAGGAGAATTCTGAGCAATTTCGGTTGGAAAACTGATGGTTTCATATAACCTATTTGCAGCAGCTACGCCTATTTCTTGTATTTAGATTTTACACTAAAGGTAGAGAGAAATCTTTGTTTACTATTAGAATATGCCTTCTGTAACAACTTTCGATGGTCGTGGTGACCAAACCGATTCGAGATCTGTATCAATGAGGTTGAAAATTGAATAGATTTGGTCACTTCCGCGTGCAAAACAAATTACGACTTTCTCGATTCCTCTATTCTTTATAATCTTTGAAGGTGATAGTCAAGTGGCTCCCTCTGATGTGTAAAACCTATTTAAAATTGGTTGAAATGTACGTCAATGGTCTGCGAAGATCACTGGACAACAATGTACGAATGCGTTAAATCTGGAACGGCTGAACTTTCTTCAAATCTCAAGACATTTCCAGGACAGATTAAACTAACAAGGAAGTTCACTAATAACAAATAAAACAATCTGTTATCAAAGACCTAGGATGTAATTCACTGATATTCAAGTTATTCTACATAAAACTCCTTCAATTTGAATAATTTTTTTTGAACATGACTAGATCCTTTTAATGTTGTTGTATAATGTGTGATCAGCAAGAACGAGGCTAATTCGTAGGTATGTTCTAGGCTGGAGGTATTTACAATCATTTAATTGGACGTTGATGCCTACTGCTTGTCTAATGCGTGAGGAAAACATACGAGTCATCCATTTTGAAGACTGTTGGAAGCATAAAGACGGAACGTCCGTTGAAAAGTGATAACTCCGTTATCCATCAGGAGCTAAAGAAGATAATTGTTGCGAGAAGTTAACATTTTGTTTAATTTTCTCAACAAGTACCCAGTTATTCCCATTTTATTATCCTACTACTTCGCGTATCTACCTCTGATTTCCAACCCGTGTGACAGTTATTTTCGAATTGTGCTCACCAACAAGGCTGGTAGATCGCAGTTGCCCCAGTCCATTGAGACGGAGATGGTCACCAGCGATCATCCCCGGGATAGCTCAAATGTTTCTGTCTTCAACAATTATGAACTACATTCAAATACAAACGGTTGGATTGGAACTGAATAAACTCAATTTTGAATCTGGGGAGTAGGAATGCTGGTTGCAAATTTTGTGTGACACAAGGTAAAAGGTACGTTTTGTTTTCATTTTTTCCTCACAACGTGATTCATTAGTGTTACACACGTTGGCACCGTGAACAAGGGCCCATCGGAACTGTACTTTGTGACTGCATCCTTCCCAGATCACTGGTGCACGGAGAACCGGATTCCTGGGGAGATTGTGTTCAAAATGAATTTTCTCCGCCAACTATCCCATGTACCTTGGTAAAATAACGTAGCCAGCAAGGACAGAGAAAGTGATTCCTTGTCGTTTAACTAGTGTTATTAGGGAATACCTATTCAAATTATTGTTTGTCGAATTTGAAGTTTGTATAGCAGTTATGAAATTTCAGAAGCCTCGGTGAGACTCGAACCGACACATGGACGCCGCCGACGCTTTTGTACAACGCACGCTCCACCATCTGAGCTACAAGGCCACACCGATAGCACTGATCTTTTTACATTCGAATTACCCATCCAAGTTACAACCAGCTCGAATGTACGTTGCCTGCCCCGACAGGGTTTTTCTCAGAATTCACCGGAATCCATCGAAGGAACTTCTAAGGCAAGGTTAATTGATCAAATTATTGTTTAGTAGATTTGACTACTATTCAACAATCCGCACGCTCCAAATATAATATTTTGGGGGTCAAGTTCACATATTGCCCAAGGCATTTTCAGCCTTTATGTGACAGAAACATTTATAAAAAGTTGACACTCTCAGATCATTATTATGTATGTGGGTTGATAAATTGACATTAATTGGCATGCATATACTCTGTATTGTACGAGAAAACGTCCCAGTTTCCAAAATCTACTCATTGAACCAAATGACACTTGTGTCTCTGCCTGGCTTGTTGTTGCTGCCTAACCGAACTGTCCACGGATTGCCTCAAGTCACGGAACAGTTGTCCGTTATTTTCATCAATATATTCTGAAGTCTTTTTTGTTGCGGAATACCAATTTTCTATTCGGTCCGATGGAGAAGATATTTGATAATCTGCCGTATCTGTCGTTTTTAATTATAATACATTGAGTTCATTCGTACATCTGTCCCATAAAACGTTTCTGATTCACTTGGATACCTACCCTTTTTTTGTTGGTCCCTATTGATCTGCTTGTCGTCAATAACTGACGACTTGGGAGGTACAAGTTTTTAAACGTTTGGCTCCAAATGATTTTGTTTTAAACACTGATGCAGACCTCTGCCTAATTCATTTTGATTTTAGTCAGTGTTCACTGCTATCGTGCGCGTCCCTCCATGAGCGGATCAGAGAAAAACACATTTATGCAACCGTTTTAGAGACGAGTGCACAGAAGGTTTTGACAACACTTTTTTCCTGGCCGAAATCGGCCTACAAAACAAACGACCAACCAGTCTGTTGAGACGCATTTCCAACTACACATTGGACCCGAAACTATAAGCTTGTGAAACAGCAGATCGCTTTCTTTTAAATCTTTATCTTTTCCTCTTTTGTGTGGAAGATGTCTTAGGAAACAAAGAAAACTATGAGAATCAACCCAGTGACTACCGACATTTCTGACAGGAGCATTAAGATTCACATACAAACGCCATTCAAACTTCATACGATATGTTGCAGAGGGAAATTTGGATTCTAGAATATTTCCGGAATCATTGGATCAAAACATCAGGAATGAACCTTTTTCGGTAAATGCTTTTATCAGAAACAGTCGACTGCAGGCTTGTATGACACTATAAGTACAGATGAATAATCAACGAAACGGGTAGGCAATCATCAGGATGTGAGAATTAACAGATGAATGCCCCAGTGATTGCTACTTTATTGTAAATATCGTAATTTGGTTAGTCTTCTTCCCATCTGATGTACATGTTTGAGAGCTCCTCTGTTTCCCAGGATGTCAATTTCACCGATGCGGTATACCATATTGACCTAGTATTTGTTCAATTTTCTCAAGTCTGGCCAAACGTGTGAAATTCGACTGTACTATACTTCAGTTTGCGGATTCACATAGAGGTTTAGTAGCAAAACAGCCGTCTTGAGACGCAGTAGCCGGTAAAGCGGTTCATAGTTGCTTTTCTACTGCGCTCACTCATAGTAATGTTAAAACAGACTAAAACATAGTAATCTAGCTACTGTGTTGTGGCTGGATATAGCATCATCTTCATCTAATCATTCCCAAATACAGGGAAGTCTTTTACTTTCAAAACGCCATTTTATCGATTGGTTGTTTTCTCTTTCCCGTGTGTTCACGAGTCACTCACTAAGCCTCTCACTTATTCAGCCAACGGTGATTTCAATTTGTGTGAATTTACGTCCTTGAAGACAGGTCGTTTTAGTGTTGTTTGTTCGCTCTCCGAGACTCGAACCGCAAACTGCCAAGCTGAGAGAGTCAAGTATCCCAATTTGCAGATTGACGACCAAAATCATGCTAACATGATTATAGAAAACACGTTTCTATAGTTCTATGGCATTGGATGAAATCGCAAGCCTTTAGAACACCCTAATAAAGTCAAACACTGACACCGATTTCTATGAGTGTCCAAGAGTGCCTCAAGAACATATTTAACGTGTTTTCTTGCCTCGGTAATCCCAGTGATTTACCTCGTCCATTTCATCCCTGTCCGACTAAATCAAACTTCAGAAAACAGGAACCAAAAATACAGACAAGATTCGTGCTCATCGAAACCACTTTTTCCGTGAGAATGAATATTGACGAAAGTGAAGTGGTTCACGTGACTCGAATTCACTCCGGAAGAATGGAGAATGACTTTTGAGAATTCGGTTTCAACATCGCAGACCCTACCGCAATAGAATTGAAATCGGATTATGCAATAAATTGTGGACTGCAAAAATCTAGCTACGGTAATCTAAAGTACAGGAAACAGTGATTGTTTGAACCGTTTTTAGATGGCTAATAACTAGAGAAGCGAATTTGAACGTTGTAAGTAGTACACATCCTTTTGGTGCATCCAGTTACGTACATATTGTAACTATCAGTTGTATGGACCTCTTTTCACTCTTTGTTCGAAACGCGATCAACGGGACATAAACAACCAGATCTAAATAAAATTTGGCAATTCGATTGGTAGACCCAATCAATAAGTTGAAATTTTATTTGAAATATCTGATCCAATTATGTAGTTGTACTCTATTTGGGTTTCTGCATGAGAGAAAATTAGGGGATGTAATTAAAAGATATCTAGGGATGAAAACCATCCACTATGCTTTTGTTTTCTTTTGGCTATCATAAAATTGGTGAAAAAGTTTTTTTACCAAAGATAAGATAATCATTTCCATTTTAACGGAATTACGGCCGGCAACAGAGGCAACGTATTCAGACCAAATTATATGGGAGCAATCAAGCAGTGTGTTTCCAACTTTGCCGGTCATCAGTACAGTCAGAGATTTTATCTGGTATCGGGAAAACATGCAGCACAGATTAGCATCACAACTAGCACCACCATCGGTTTGATTGCGTGATTACGTGCGGATTGGCTAAAAAACCGGAAATTAGGCAATGTTCCCAGTGGTTCTTGTTTTCTGCCTTACTTGTCGTTGTGCAATCGTCACAGTTGTTGTAAACATCGTTTGTGTTTTGTCCTCAACTGTTCAATTGTAGATGGATTATTCGCGTGTGTTCCACAATTACCCAGAGTCTTTATAATTGCGTGGGAACACAGGTGTGAAAAGGGCGATGTAAATCAGGGAGATGGCAATAGGACAGCAACTCTAATCAGTTACTCCAAGAGAATACATGACCTGACCGTATAGTAGTCACGTAGGACTGGCAGAGAAAAAAGCGTTATAACAAAAATGGAACACCGCTGCTTTCATCTGGGTTTACCGCAATTAATTGCACCCGTTGATGTTTAAATAGTAAAGAGATTTTATAATCTAATTACTATTTGGGACATTTTTCATGCTGTTCACATTGAACATGGGGAAAAATATGACTTGCGCGAGTACTAACGCAGAAGTCTTTACGCACAACTGAAAAGATAACGTAAAACCATGGAATTCGACCTGTTCATTGAGCATGCCTGTTCTCGCTCTTAAGAAAAGCTAAACTTGACTGCGATGCTTCTCCAGTGTATAATTGGCCGTGAAGAGGAAGTAGGCCTGTCAAAAGCACGTGTACAGTGCTAGCTACTTTTTCAGTTCCTTTTCTCTCAGTAAGATGAATCTCGTTCGACATTGAAACCAAAATTGACCTGTACGCCTTTCGCTGAAAATAGCATTTAGAAAAGTGGAACCAAATAGAAACGTTTGTGATTACAATGTTCCCTGTGCACATCAGAGACTCACAGTTTTCTCAAACAGGTATAGCAGAAAACTGTATGGGATTATCAGTGTCACAAACAGTTTAATTCGCCAAGTTAGTGCACGGACAAAAGCAACGTTATCGTTCAAGCCCGGCGATTTAGGAGTCGTTCAACAGAAAGAAATGATGAGCTGTGCAACGCGACAATCATAATTAATTCTAAAACGGGAAAATTATCCTTCTTCAAGACAGCTTTGAGTATTGAGGCAGGGACAAAGATTCGCAGCGGTCAGTAATTGACTGGGCATTAATTGTAAATCATTTTCTGAATTGAAGTCAATTCGATTGTAGCTGGTGAAGCCTCCTCGGCTCCTGGAGCCTCATTTTGTAGACGTACATAGTTTGGCTCATTTGCAAAAAAACAACAGAGTGACGAACAAGCTAATTTTAAGAGATTAGTATTCATTCAAACACATCGCAATATATATCACTACTTGCGAATAAAATGGTCTTTGAAAATAAAATCATATATTACTAGAAACGATTCCATCATGAGACCGGGGATCAAATTCTCTAGGGTTACATATTTATTTGTCCACTCATCCGATCATTGAGATTACAGGTGATACGGTGTGTATGGGCCAGGGAAGCTTTAACGCTAGTGCAATTTGGTTTTAAACACAAAAATGGTGGGTGTGTGTAGACGAATGTCCACTGCTGCTGTTTTGACCAGCATTCGGCAACTAACTTGCCTTGATAATCACTCACGAACTTCATACAGGGGGCGGAAAACCTCGGCCAGGTCCGCAGTGTGATTTGTTTCAGCTTGGTGTAAAACCACAGCGATAGTGAGTGACTTAATCGTTCTGGTGGTCAGCCATGCACGAATCCGTTCAGGCAATCGTCTGACCGTACGGTCTGTGTGTTGTTCCACAGGACCAAGTGAATAAGTTTAAATAGAATGAGTTGGAAACCTTGTCCTTCTAGTAATTGGAGTATGGATTTTTCTTTGAATACCATGGCTGACGAATCCAATAAACATGACACAACGACCCTCACTGCAATCGGGCCAGCAAATCAAGAACATTGTTCACATCATCTGGAGGACCGACGAAAAGCACGAGACAGCCATTTCGTCCAGTTTGGGACTCGTTAACATTACGTCTGCGTTCTGTCCCTGTCAGGACTCAAACCGCACCCCACCCCACTCAGTGCTTGGGGTGAACAGCCTTAACCATGAACCACACAAATAACAGTTACCAACTTGTGTGAATAGTTCACTCAATTTAGGCAGTGAATGTTTGGATCATCGACAGATAATCAATAGAGCATGGTGTGTGTGAGAGACAGAAACCGAGCTAAAACTGACTAATCCAAACCTTCGCTATCTATAGAGTTGGGACTTTCCTAGATTCTTTTCCACAAACAAAACTAATTTCTTTTCTGTATGGTAATCAGCAGCACTGACAAACCATGACTACTGTTTCTTTTTATGATTGTGTACTTTTAGCTAGTGTGACGTACAACAAACACTGTCAAAACACGGATCTCTTAAGTTGAAAAACGTGTCAACAGGTGCATCGATTCCTAAGTGGTTTCTCGGTGTTAGTAAACGAACATTCCTCGACGCACGGTGAAATCTAGCAGACTCTCTACTCTTCCGTTTTAATGGTTTATACACCTAAGTGAGAATATTTGCATGCAAGTGAACAAGTTATCTTCCTCATCGTTCAAATAGCTCAGAACGAATGAGGAGAATAGGATCAAATTTGTGTCAAATCTTCAGCTCAAACGTTGAAAAGGTTTATCAAACATTTGAGGACAAAACACGGAATAGCGAACAAGCTCGTTTTTGATAACTTCCTCAGCTAGCCTATACTCCTAAAAATATGTAAAAGGCATATCACATTTTCATAACATTTGACGTGTGTGTGGATGTGGATGGGATTGGTAGATATAATTAGTTGTCTGTGTTTGGTTTACAAACAAGAGTGGAGTGGTGGGTGAATGAGAAAGGAACAAGTCACAAGAGGGATTTGGACCGAGTCAAGGTTAACCATCAGCGGTTTGGGGTACGAGGTCAATCGCAAGGGTCATGGAAAGAGTCAACTCCAATCATGCAACTGAATTCACTCAGTGGCCATGGCAGTTGAAGTGCTTTAACGAATCGTTTTGGGGAACAAAGCGATGGCTTAAACAGACGGGTGGCCACTGCCTCAGCTGTTGCTAAATGTTGTTGGTGAACAGCCTTAGATGGATGGTGATGACTAGGAGATCCATCAAAGCGACGGAGTGATACAATAAACCAAAATAGCACAATGCCCAAGACACGAACCTTTCGATGATGGGTGAAGGACTGCAGATTTTTGGTGAAACAAAAATGGTTCATCAGCCGGTTGTTAGATCCGATCAAGATAAAAAAACATCAAAAGACAACGCTCCAGTCAATACGTGATTGTGCTACTCAAGCATCGGTCAGCTTTGAGCATTTTCTAGAAGAAGGTGGGCAGGTGCAATAGAGCGCTTGATGTGGAAAGCTGCATGAAATGCAACTGATCAACAGAAGGAAGAATTTTGAATAAAATCAGAAGAATGAATCTGTGGGACGACGTAGAAACGACTAGAAAGTACATTGGAGGGAATGAGGAAAATATCTGAGGGAAACTTAAGAGATTGAAGTTTTTTATTCACTGAAAGAGATTTACTTGTTCATTTTAGCTGATCCATCAAAAGCTGGTTGTAAGCGCTACTTTGGAATAACCCAAGTGGTGGTTATTCGCCTTCTCAACTCTTCCTTTCGTTCGAGGAAGGGATTTATCCAGTGGCCCCATTAATCTCAGTCTTAATCTCACAAAAGTGACCGAAAAAAAAACGCGAAAACAATGGAGTACCGCACCCAGTCCATCAACAATAATCAGTTTGAAAACTGCGCATCAATAGTGCTTTTAACTGCGCTGATCAATTTTGTAGTTGTGTATCAAAATAGCACATGGATCGAACCGTCTCGAAATTCAGCTTGCTCCCGACTATTAATGGAAATACTGTGCGTGATTTCCGCATTTGTATTTTTTCATTGCTTAGCTCAGGGAAACTGTCGATTCCAGTACTACTTTCAGCAAAGTATGAGATTGTATTTTCAATAAATAGCAATATTAGTTTGAACGAACCCGATATCCGGGACTAAATCCGGATTTCGGAGCCCCAGGAGCCAAGGCATTTAAGGAACCGGTAAAATGCTGTTCTCAAACAAACACGTGCCAACTGGATGCAAACCAAACTTGGTCGCGTGTGTCCCTGGCCTCATCAGACTGTGGCGCATTGGGCATCCGAGATGTGTGAACCAAGACCAAACGGGGTATGAAGTGCCAGATTAGATACCAATCTCTTAAACGGACCAAAGTGTGTGTGAAGTACAAATCCGACCGCAATACAATGATAACAGAAAGGCGTTTGCAAACGTAATGTCCACCGGTGCATTGCAATATATTGCCGTTATAGCATAAAACAACCGTATGGACACTTAAAAAACTCAAATCAGCTGATTACGCATCATGTTTCGCATCGCAGGTCAGCTGAGTAATACAGGCTAGTAAGCTGCGAATGAAACCAGAGACTTAAATGGGAAGTACTCCACAATATATTTGGTTTGATTTATGGAGAGATCGAGTGACTTGCATGAAAAATAGATCAAATTGCACCATTCAGAAGATATTTTGCTCCATCCTAACGTAATGCATACGGCAAAAAACGCAGTGTTTTCACGAGACTTTAACGTAGCAGAAAATTAAATCAAAATGCCACAAAACTATTACCTATAAAATGGGGCGCAGTAGAATGAAACCTATTTCTCCAAAGTAAGAAACAGCAAACTATTGGTTATGTTTCAACCGCCTCAGCAAACTCACGACAGGGAACATGTAGACAATCCGAAACGCCGTTGTTGGTCAGCCTGTTTTTGCGTCACCAAAAGATTTCGAGCTTAAAACGGGGTTTTATAGTATGCAGCTGACCTGACCTCGATGGACTTGTGTGATATTTTACCCCAGTTGGAATACACTCAACTACCGAATTACGTAATTGTCTCCCGGTTCTACACACATAGGACTGTCCGCAAAGACATTAGAATCGGTTGATCAGATTGGGGCTGGCGTACGGAGACGAAAGATTTTTTGCGGCGTCTGTGGATGTTCTTGTTGTCTGATTTTGGGGCCAGCTGCATAGAAGTTTCGAGCATTTATCGATCTCAGTGCTTCTTTTTAATATACAGCTTTGGTCATCATCTTTGAATTGAGTTCACCACGAGTTCCCCAATTGGGGACCTTACGAAAACGTTTCTTTCGTAATTTTTGGATTACTGTGCTTAATAGCAATGGCTTCTGGCTTTGCAGAGATCAGCAAAGTTTACTTCACTGTTTCTCGCTATAAGAAAATGACGACTTCCGGGTATGCGTCTTTTGTTAAGGTTTCTGGAACTGTCTTGGGATGAGAGCTCACTTTTGTCTTTCGTGCATATATGCTTTGTTCGGTCAACGAACGTCCGAGTAAGACCACGTTTATAATTCAGCGATTTAACCTCTAGAATTGTAAATATTGGCCCTTTCATGTATTCCTTCGACAAACTGTTTATTCTTCTCTTCTGCTCATGCCGATTTTGAGGAAATTTAGTGTATGGCTTGAGAGTCCATTGTAATCTCGATATTTAGATGTAGTCAATTAGGTTCATTTATAATTTCAGAAACTTGTTCTGCGCTTCCCGGTATCCCAAATACTCAACCAAAAGAAACTTATCTCTATGTGACATGATTGTAAACAATAATTAGAATAATGGTGAAAACATATTTGTTCGTTTTCTGTTTTTCTATGCCAATTTGAAATGTGAGCTTAGCATTGTGACCTAGTGAAATCTGTCAAAGGACAACGTCCAACTTGGGAATTCCATTTTACGGTTTTTACTAAAACAACGTCTAAGCTTTTAAGCTTAGGTGCCTACAAAACCAAAATTATTTCTGTTATACGAAGAATATTGTAAGATACAATATCTTTTGGAGATAATACACTCTTTACTAGTGGATATTGTAGTCCGTACTTAAAATAAGTTCTAAGTTTTATCAAGATTATCCGTTTACCGAGCCCGCTCAGAAAAAATAGTGTGTATCTTAGACAAGTCAAACGTTGGCCTAGTCTCTCTTGTCGTTTGAACTTTTCCACTCCCAAT